>JAKSZT010027207.1:29192-43838 GCA_026826555.1 Tolypeutes matacus | reverse complement strand
AGCAAATACACATATATGCATATATATTTATATATCATTTTACAAATGTTTGTATGTATTGTGAGAATTTTGATTTTTACCCATAATAAAAAAATTAAAAAAAAAATAAATAATGAAAAACATTTTTAAAACTTTCTTTGACATTTTGCCTTTCATCACTGTAATATCTGTTGTCAGGTATATAAAGTGAAATTTTCTTCCATTTATTCCCCAGTGTTTTACTTTTTTTCATTTTGTTTTCAAAGAAGTTTTAGGTCACAGTAAAGCCACATACAGAATACAGGGGACTCACATATAACCAAAATCTTCCCCCTTTCCCCCCTTCCTGTATTAATACTTTTTAATATGTGGATGGTACATTTGTTACAACTGTATACAAATAGTGAAGCATAACTACTAACCATGGTCAATGGTTTACATTATGGTTTACATTTTAGACCGTACACTTTTATAAATTTTGATGATATTTAACGTGGCCTGTGTCTATCATTGTAAGATCATGTAGAACACTTCCGTTGCCCAATAAATACCCCCTGTTCTATCTATTCTACTCCTCCCTCCCCCTCCCCTTGGGGTCCACAGCGACCTCCTGGCTTCACTCCTTGGATGACAATATTCATAGTTACTTGCAACAACACTGAGGTCTTTTTTTTTTTTTTGTACACTGAGGTCTTGACACACTGGTTTGTCCTTCCCTATTAAGAGCTGCCCATGCTCTCGAGAGACTTGCCCTTCTGAGAACATATTGGTCTTTTCCCAAGGATGGGTGTACAACTCTTTCACGCTCATTATATGGGTCTCCACCCACTGATACAACACATTATAACAAAATGATCACTCACACACTCCCTAGAAGCCTGCCCCAGGTGCGCCCACTCATGAATGTCCCCCACCCAACACCCTAAATCAGTAACCCTTTCTTGTCGTACTGCCATAAGAGTGTTTCCAACTTTGTACTTTCAACCACATACCCACCAATCCCCAGTGTTCACCTGGTCCCTCCCCCAACCCTTTCCCCAGTTCCATAGACCTTCCAACCCACACTCCCCAATCTACCTATCTGTCAAACCTGCACCGTTAAACCCAGTAGTATCACTACCCTCCTGTCATATCCATTCAATGCCCAACTACACACTTTCACCTTATCATAGATTACGTCCGTAAGGGCATTGGCTCACAACCTTCTTCTCTCTTTCAAATTCCTGTAAACCTATCTTCCAGACAATAGCTCTCCGAGTCTGCTCGATTTGCTTAATTAATATCAGTGAGGTCATGTAATATTTGTCCTTCAATGCCTGGCTTGCTTCATTCAACGTAAGGTCCTCAAGATTCATCCATGTTATCCCAGGTGTTAGCACTGTATTCCTTCTTACATGGGAAGAAGTTCACCTGGACATACAAATAAGGTATATAAATGTATTCCAATGTTCACAGGGCATTGTCACAGTGGGTGGAGATTCACACAATAACCAAGAGAATATTGAATTCCCATCATGGAAAGCTCTGCCACATTCTCTAAAGGAGAAACAACAGTCCCCCAAGTGCAGGGGCAATGACTGGTGAAGGAGAATTGTCCACTGATGGGCCCTAGATATTGATGACTATGCTTGTGAACCTTTGCTCTTGAAATTCAAACTTAGCCTAGAGTTGTGGGATGCATAAGAATTGCCTCCTGAGAACCTCCTTGTTGCTCAAATGTGGCCTTTCTCAAGCTAAATTCAGCATATAAATGCATTACCTTTTCCCCAGCATGGGATATGACTCACAGGGATGAATCTTCCTGGCACTGAGGGATTACTACCAATCCCCAACTAGCAATGCAACTGGAAAAAAGCTTTGAATAAAAGGGAGGAAAGGTAAAGACAAATCAGTTTATATGGCTAAGAGACTTCAAAGTGAATTGGGAGGTCATCCCAGAAGTAACACTTATGCACATCTCAGCATGATCTCATAGACTGCCAAATTGGATACTACTCCAAATAGTGGTATTCCTGAGGGCTCTGGAGACACCCAGGTCCTATGGTCAGAGAGATCGCTCCAGAGGTTGGTGCCTTGTCAGTGGGCCCTACTTTGGAGTGACAGAGTTGGACTCAGTTATGCCCTCCCTACGCATGGCTCATCTGTCACTTCTATTTAAACCTCTACTTGGTGTTGGAGTTTGTAGGTGTACATCCATGAGAATGAAATATTTGGGCTGTCCATGTGCCAGCTGGGCCCTGAGTCTCAGTGGAGTTGCAACACCTACTCTCCTGTTCATTGGATTCACCCAAGACACCTTACAAGGAGGTGAGGGTTGACAACCATCTTACCAAGGAAAGGAGAGAGCCTACAACTGCAAGCAAGAAAGTTCCATCCATTGGCTGCATGACATCAAAGCCCCCTCTCAATTAGAGGTGAAGTGGACATCACCATCCCAGAATCATCAGGATTAGAGAATGAACTATGCACTAGAGTGGGCTTACTGGTATTCTACTATAGATTTATTGTGATTTTTAGGAATGGAAGAAATTACAACATTGCTGTGGAGGCAGTGGCCACTAGAGGCTTTGGACACAGGGAAAGGGAAAACAGTTTTAATACCTGGGCTTTTTGGGGGCTTGGGAATCGTCCTGAATGACATTGCAATGACAGGTATAAGCCAGTATATATCATCCTATAACATGCAGAACTATGTGGAAGAGAGTGTAGACTACAATGTGAACTATGGTTCATGCTCAGTGGCAATGCCCCAGGATGCATTTATCAATTGCAATGAATATGCCACACTAATGAAGGATGCTGTTTATGTGGGAAGGTGTGGAAGGTGTGGGGAGTGGGTCATAAGGGAATCACTATATTTTTTGTTTAACATTTATGTAATCTAAATATTTTTTAAAAAATAAAAAAATATATTTTAAAAAGGTAAATGGACTAGAGGGAGGATTGTGAGAAAATGGCTGAGTAGGGAGTTCCAAGACTCATTCCTTATAACAAAAACAACTATTAAACAGGAAGCAACTACCTGAAAGAACAATTTGGAGACTTCAGAGGCCAGAAAAGACAAAGGCCAGGATCCAGAAAGATCAGGAGGAAGAGACTAATAAATTTTGGTAAAGAACCATAAATTCTTCACTCCTCACTGTGCCTACCAGTGCCCAACCCCCACTGTTATGAAAAGTTACTGTGGTTGCAGTTCCCTGCTATATCACTGGTAACAGAAAGGGTCATAATAAATCTTCTCTCCAAGACCAGTGGTGGGCATGGCCAATCACTGATCACCCAACTTTGGATTAGCAAAATCAGATCACTGGGGGCCCTTTTCTGAGGGCAGTCACTGTTTCAACCTGCCATGGACAGGAACAGTTGCAGTAGAAAATTAAAGATACTGTGCTACCTCAGAGCTGTCATGGATAGTTAACTGAAGGGCTGCGTTTGCTGGACAGATCAGGAAAGCTTAGCTTTGGGGAGCCATTAGAGAAGCTCTTGACAACCTTCCTGATCCCCTTTTCAGGGCACATTGGAGCCAGTCTGCACCCCTTCTATGGGTCATGTGACCTGTTTAATCTAGGAAAGACTGATGTGGAAATGGCCTCTCTAACATGCTGCTCATGACAGAATTTGCCTTCCAGCCAAAAGTAGCTTGAGACAACAAAAGGTTTGTAAGAAACTATAGAGGCAGACAGTGTGGGAAAAGGCCTAATAGTTTCAAACACACAAGAGAGGGAGGTCTATCCCCTGGGAAACAGAAGGGATAAACAAACTACTGTAAATGGAGAAACTACAGAACAACAAAAAAGCAAAACCCAAGACAAGAAACAGGTTGAGAAAGACAGGGAAAACAGTGCACAATACATTCACCTTAGGCATACATTTATGATAGAAGGACTGAAGCTCAAGAACATCTTTGTTTTACCACAAGCTGCTTACAAAATAAAAAACAGACATCTCACAGAATAATAATTTTAAATATTAAAATGTACAGTGTACAACAGGTGTACAGGATGAAGAAACAGGAAATGATGGCCCATTCAAAGGATACAAATCCAGAAAACACCAACAAAGAAAATCAGAATATGGATAAGATTTTTTAAATTATCTTATAAATGCTAAGGAGATGAAGGAAAATAAAAATACAGAACTAGTAGACATTGGAACCAATAAATGAGCAATATGAGCATCATAGTAAAGGGATAGAAATTTAAAAAATGAGCCAAACAGAATTAATGGCATTGAAGACTAAAATAGCTGAAATGAAAATTCCCAAGAGAGGTTCAAGAGCATATTGAAGCTGGCAGAAGAAAGAGTCAGTGAACTTGAAGACAAGACACTTTAAATGAGACAGGCTGAGGAGGAGAAACAACAAGGAATTATTCTAAACAAAAATAACTCAAAAAACATCTGAGGAACAATTAACCATACACATATAAACATTATTAGAGTCAGAGTAGGAGAAGAAAAAGAAGAGGTGGTGATGGATGTAGAGTGCCTGAACACCTGAAAGTAACTTGTTTTTCCTCCTTTCTCTCCCTGTTGCTAGGATACAAAGGAAAGAATGACATGTAAATTAGAAGGTAATGAGATGCAACCCTCTCTTGGTGCCAAATTCCATGTCTTGTGGTTGAGAACATCCTGTTGAAGCAATGAAATATGAAAACCAGCTTCAACTGGTTGGCCAGACCTGTATAGAAGAAGCCCCTGGCTGTCCTCACTTCAACTTGCTTAATTAACATAGTAAAATTCCCACCCATAGGTAGAGTTATCTGCCCGTTTTTTGATCATGCAATACATGTGCAAGCGTGATTTCCTCATACTAATCATACAATTATATAACTAGCTGTGTATGTTCATTCATATGCATAAAAGCTAATGCATAATCAAAGTAAATCCTAAGTAGAAACAGGTATTTAATAAAGAGTGAAACTGCAGCACAGGGAGTCATATCTGAGTTACTTTAGACTGACTTTGGCTCCTGCCTCTGTGGATGCAATAAATGTAAATTCTACCTAACTCTCATGAAAGTTTTTTTCTTTATGTCTCTGGTTATCTCCAAATGCCCAGCTTTGGGGCTTAACAATTGATGACTCAAATGGGATGAAAATAAATTAAAACAGTAACCAGAGAACACTTCCAAGGTGGACTGCAGAGGAGGTTGTCCACAGTGGGGCATCCCTGCCTCCAGTAGATGCTCGGGATTTTCCTGAGGACTCAGGGTTTACCCAAAGTGGAGTCACTTTCCAGCCACTGATGGAATCAGCTCACGAGGTTAAGACAGAGGACTGGTTTGTCTCCTTCCCTTGGTGGGTGAGTTAGTTACTTTATTTATTGCTTTTGTTTTTTCTTTGTTTGTTTGTTATTTTTTGCTTCTGGCTGACTGCAAGTTAGCATTTGGTTTCAGTTGTGCATTTCTCTTTGGCTTTGGTTAACTGTAACTTAACATTTGGTTTACCTCTGCTGCAGGGGCCAGAGGTTTGGCTCACATGAGCAACATTCATAGGTTTGAGTTCTACTTTCTCAAGAGAACTCATCACCATTTTGTTATCTCTGGTTCTGTACTCATTCTCTCTCTATTTCTCTCCCAATATTGGGAATGAGGCATCAGTACCTGAGTGTTCACCACTAGGATGCATCCTGAAAAATTGGTCTAAATTTGGGGGATCTGGGTTACAGAAAGGTAAATTGATTATTTTTTTGTAATGAAGCTTGGCCTAGATACAGTTTAAATAACAGAGCTTAGCCAGAAAATGGACCTTTAAATTTAACACTATATTAAACTTAAATTTGTTTTGTAAATGGCAAGAAGAATGGGAAAAATGGCCCATATGTTCAAATCTTCTTTGAGTTGTGGAAAGATAAAGAATCTAAAAAAAGTTGTGGATTAAGGCTGCCTGAGTCCCCTTCAGTTCTGGTCAAAGGTTTTAAAAGCAGTAAAAATCAAAGATGTGAAATGATGGAAAGCTTGGAAATAGCCATACCAAAGGAGTAAGAATTATGAGTCAAATTAATAAGCTTTATGTTTCTGCTGTTGTATCCTAACTCTTTTGTGTTTGTCTGTTTTTTCAGTTTATATTTTCATACCTCCAGATGGTAATATTAAATTAACAAATAAAAATTCCTTAAAGAGCACTATTCAAATGGCCAAAACTTAAGTAAGTGCTATATTAGTAAACAAAGCAGAGAGTCTGTTTTATCACAATAGCTTTTTGTGCTTTAATCTTATATCTTGAAACTCCAAAACAATTAATGGCCTTTTGGGGGTTGTTGGGGGTACTAGAAACCCTTCATCCCTCATTTAGCTCAAATATTAAAACCATTGTATGTGTTAATCAGGAAAAGTTGTGTATGGGAATAAGAGGACCCTCAGCAAGCTGCTTTTTAAAAAATAAAAAGAGCTATAGCACAGACTCAAACAGCAAAGGAGAGTGGGCCCTAACTTACCCTGTAAATTGGATATAGCCAGCACCAATAATAGCTTTTGGTGGGGGTTTATTGTAAAGGCAACATCCTAAACAAATACCCCTTGGGTTTGGGTTCCAATTATGGAAGGGGGTCAAATTATAATAAAACCTTTTAGAAAAGCCACTGTGTACAGCATACCACACCCTATTACAAGTAAAGGGCTTAACAAATTAGTGTCTGGTCGCTCTGAAAACTGCCATCCCTACCCAGGGATGAATTGCAGATTCTAAAAACAAGACAGGAACAATGGACTGTTGTGGGCTCCTTCTGTGGGGGAGAAATCTATGGAAGGACATCTGGGACACCTACCAGTGTTGGCAGGTAATGATCTATCACATCCCTGCATACATCCCTAACACCCCTCTCAAGAATGTTGAGGAAGATACCCTCATGAAGATCTGAAAACATGCCATTGAGACTTGAGAAGCAACAGAATACCTCCACAGGAAAAGCAGCCATCGTGGCTACCAGACCCTTTGGCAGCAGTTCCAGCTACCTGTTACTTGCCAGTAGCTCATGGACATCACCCATGAGTGTCTATCATGCTCACTCCAACAAATACAACAATTACTGCACCAGATGGTACATATTGGCCAGATACAAACTCCAGTAGCATGATGGCAAGTGAATTACATCAGTTCCCTCCCACTCTTGGAAGGGCTAAGATATGCTTTCACTGCCACAGACACTACCACGAACCTCTTGTAACCAACAAGCTACTATTCACTACCTTACAAAAGTAAATGCCCTATATGGGGTGCCAGTTCAATTAACAGTGATAAAGAAAATCCATTTACTAGTCACCTCATGCAGTCTTGGGCTATGAACCAGGATACCGTTTAAACTTTCCATCTTCCTTATAATGCCACTGGTGCAGGTCTTATAGAAAGGATAAATGGCCTTTAAAAGGAACAAATAAAAGGCTATAAGGGAGGGCCTTACAGGAAAAAAGCATCAAAGTAAGTAGGCAGAGTCTAACTCCCTTACAATAAAGAACAAAGAAAGGGCAAAAACCTAACCAAGGGAGCTGCTTTGGAAATATACAGAATGGGAAAGTGCTATGCATCATCCAGGAGGGAACTAGACAGATAAAGAAGCCAAAGGAAAACTGTGAGTTACTCACCCCTGTGGCTGTAAATGGCACATACACCCAACTCTCAAGGCAAATAGCTTGGGTAAAACCTCTGACTCACTACAACCAATGGAGTGGGACAGAGAATTCCCTGGTAGGAAGAGGGGTCTAGTGGGGGGTGGAGACGGGTTTCTTTTTAGTGAGTTTGAGCAGTTGAGCCCCCTTTGAATCTCAGAGGTTCCCTGACCAACTGGCACTGAGGTCACCACAGGGAGAGAAGGGAGGGTAGATCTGCTTAGACAGGCTATCACACCCAGATGACCAAGGAGAGAGAGGAACTAAAGGAAGAGAGGGGGAGGAGAAAGGCACTAAAACAGCCTAGCTTGGCAAACAGTTAGAAGCTTTAGCTGCCTGAGGGAAAGGAAGCAGATAGAGCCAGAGAAGCATTCTGAAGCCTGCTTAAGCTGTGGAGCCAGTGTAGCTCAGTGGAGAAATTCCTACCTTGTATATATAAGAGCCCTGGTTTGATATCTGGGTCTTCTTAGAGAAGTGATCCAGAGAGTAATACAATGGGTTATCAGGCACCCACCTGGTACCTTATGACAGGGAACATATAGATAGGTTTTTTCTTGGTTTAGGTTTTCTAGGATCTCTTATTTTTTATTCTTATGTTTTCTATCATTCCTTTTTTTTCCCTTTATTTTATTCACTAAACCCTGGTATATTAACCTACAGAGGACATGCTGAAAGGTGATTGATGAGCAAGCCTAAGAAGCTCCTTAAGGGCTTAAGAGGGAAGAGTGTTTTCCTGAGTTGTATTTTTTTTGGTGTTGTTGTTTTTTTGTTTCTTATTTGTTGGCCTTCTCCTTTCTGTGTTTCCTTTCTTTTTCCTTTACTTATTTTTTCTAACTACTTTATTTTTCTTTTATTCATTTTTCTATCTTCTGTTTTCTGTTCTTTTACTTTCATTCCACCTCTATTTGTTTGGCCTTCTTTTTTACTGTTTTTTTTTTTTCAATTTGTTTCCCCTTTCTCATCATTCTGTCCTTTTAATTCATACTAATTTTCTTTTCTGTATTTGTTTCATTTCATTTTTTTATTCCACCTTTTTATTCTTATTCTTTTTTAATTTTTGATATTTTATTTGTATTACTTATTTATTTTCCTAGCTCTTATATAGTTCCTCTTCTAACTTTTTAAAAATTATTATTACCAGTATTCTTTGTCTCTTCTTATTTCTTTCCTTTACTCTGGTCCCAATATTTTTTTTCAAGGAAACACAGACAACTGCAAGGGTATAGAATAAGAGGAACCAAGTGTCAAAAAGGAACCTTACTACACACACACATATACACACACAAAACAACAAATTAAAAGCCTATAGTAGAAAGAGAAGCTAACCAACCAAATAAGCATATCAAAATAAACAGATGCCTAGGCACCAACAAAAAATTACAAGCCATACTAAGAAACAGGCAGACATGGTTCAGTCTAATGAACAAATTTAAAAACAGGGGGAGATGCAGAACATGGAACTAATCAGGGATGTCCAAACAAATACCATGAATCAACTTAGTAAAGAGAAGGAAGAAATAAAGGACATTAAGAAGATACTGGGGGAACATACTAAAGAAATTGTAAACATACATAAAAAGATAACAGATATGATGGTGATCAATGGCACAATGCAAGAAATAAAAAACACACTCTAGCACATAACAGCAGATTTGAAAAGGCAAAAGAAAGAATTAGTGATGTTGAAGACAGTACATCTGAAATCAAGGAGATAGCAGAACAGATAGATAAAAAGGTAAAAAAAAAAAATCCAGCAGGGACTGAGGGAATTGATTGACAACACAGAGCACACAAATATACACATTATAAGCATTCCAAAGGGAGAAAAGAAGCAAAAGAGAGCAGAAAGAGTGTTGGAGAAAATAATGACAGAAAATTTCCCAACTTGTTTAAAGAACGTGGACATACTTGTCCAGGAAGTGCAGAGCTAAATGAAATTGTAAACAAGAAAGCACTAGAAAAAAATAAACAAAACCAAAAGCTGATTCTTTGAAATTAATAAAATTGACAAACCCTTAGCTAGACCACCAAAGAACAAAAAGAGAGAAAATGCAAACACACCAAATAAGAAATGAGGAAGTAAATATCACCACTGACCCCTCAGAAATAAAGAGTATTATAAGAGGATACTTTTAAAAATTGTACATCAACAAGATGAATAACTTAGATGAAATGGACAAATTCCTAGAAATACATAAGCAGCCTACATTGAAGAAAGAAGAAATTGATGAACTCAACAGACCAATCACAAATAATAAGATTAAATTAATCATCAAGAACCTCCCAACTAAGAAGAGCCCAGGACCAGATGGCTTTACAGATGAATTCTACCGAACATTACAGAAAGAATTAACACCTATCCTGCTTAAACTCTTCCAAAAAATAGTATTGGAGGGAACATTGCCTAACTCATTCTATGATGCCAACATCTACCTAATACCAAAGCCACACAAAGATGCCACAAGAAAGTAAATATATAGACCAATCTCACTAATGAACATAGATGCTAAAATCCTCAAGAAAATACTTGCTAATCATATTCAACAACACATCAAATGAAATATACCACGAACAAGAGGGTTTCATCCTTAGTATGCAAAGATCATTCAACATAAGAAAATCATTGTAATACAACACATTAACAGATCAAAAGTAAAAAATCACATGATCATCTCTATTGATGCAGAAAAAAGCCTTTGACAAAATATAGTACACTTTCCTGATAAAAACACTTCTAAAGATAAGAATAGAAGGAAACTTCCTCAACATGATAAAGGGCATATATGAAAATCCCACAGCTAACATTATATTCAATGGTAAAATGCTAAAAACTTTCCCTCTAAGATCTGGAACAAGACAAGTATGCCCACTGCCACTGCTCTTATTTAACATTGTGTTAGAAATATTTGCTCGAGCACTTAGACAAGAAAAGCACATAAAATGAATCTAAATTGGAAAAGAAGAAGTAAAATTTCACTATTTGTGGATGACATGTTCCTATACATAGAAAGACCTGAGAAATCTACAACAAAGCTTCTAGAGCTGATAAACAATTGCAGTAAAGTAGCACTGAATAGCCAAAGACATATTGAAAAATAAAAATGAAACTGGAGGAATCACACTACCTGACTTTATTTTTATTTTATTTTTTTTTAATTATGGGTAAAAATCAAAATTCTCACAATACATACAAACATTTGCAAAATGATATATAAATATATATGCATATATGTGTATTTGCTTACAAAAATGTTGTTCATATATATATATATATATACATATATTTTAAGAGGTGCTTAGGTACCCAAAATATTACACGGAACCCACTGGGATTCCCATGTTGCCCACCTCCCACACCTCCCATCACATCACACACAAACATCTCCCACAGTCTGGCCCACCACCCTCAATGAACTTACACATCCTGGAGCCTTGCCACCAACCATAGACCACAGTTCACACTGTAGACCACACTCTCTCCCACTCAGTTCTGAGTGGTGTGTGCTGATTTAAAATGGCCTACATCCGTTGCCACAACAGTACTCAGGACAACCTCCAACTCCCAAAGAAGCCACTGTATTTCAACTGCTCGTCCCCTCCCTACCCCAAAAGTGTCAAGAGGCCACTGCTCTACCTCATTATTATAATTTCTTGCATTGCTAGAATCACCATATGTGAACAAGAGAATACCATCAAGTCCACTCTAGTCCATAGTTCTTCCCTCAATCCAGAGGCGACTGGGATGGTGATGTCAACTCCAACTCCAAGTGAGAGAGGGCTTATATCCCATGGATATGGTGGGTGGGATGATCCTGCCTGCAGATGCAGACCCTCTCCATTCCCTGGGATGGCCATTTCCCATCGTTGTCTCCTCACCAGGTGACTTGGATGAGTCCATTGAGCTGTAGGGTAGGAGTTGCAGCTCCACCGAGATTTCATGCACACCGGACACATAGGTAGGTGGGAGGCTCCAGTCTCTGGAAGTATACCAAAAAACTCCAGCATCACATATAGGTTTGAATAGAAGGGACTGGTGAACCATGTGCAGGGAGGACTTATTTGAGTCTAATTCTGTCACTCTCAGGAGCACAGATTCCAAAATAGAACCCACTGATAAGGCATCAGTCTCTGGGACTATTCCCCCTTATATAGGACCAGGGTGTCTCCGGAGATCTCAGGAACCCCACTGTGTGGGGTGATAGGCACTTAGATGTTCTATGAGCTCCTACTGAGGTGTGCGTATGAGTTACCTCTGGGATGACCTCCCGACTCTCTTTGAATTCTCTTAGCCACTTGAACTCATTTGTCTTTACCATTTCCACCTTTTATTCAAGGTCTTTTTCCAGTTGTGTTGCCAGTTGGCACTTGGGAAAAGTTTTCAATTAGCAATAATCGTGCCTCGGATAAACCTCATTGGCTACGATACTGCCACTGTGCAAAACTGCCAGTTGGCACTTGGTATTAATCCCTCGTTGCCAGGGAGGCTCATCCCTGGGAGTCATGTCCCACATTGGGGGGAAGGTAATGCAATCATATGCTGAGTTTGGCTTAGAGAGAGGCCACATTTGAGCAACAAGGAGGCTCTCAGGTGGCAACCCTTAGGCACCCCACAACTGCAGGCTAAGTCTCATTTACAAGAGCAAAGACTCACAAGGGTAGTCATCAATAAAAAAAAACAAAAAACAAAAAAACAAACATCAGTGGGTCATCCTATTTTGACAGGCACTGTCCCTACACTCAGAGGACTATTGTTGCTCCCTTGGAGACTGTGACAGAGCTCTCCAGGCTAGGAATTCAGATTCCCTCATTTATTGTGTGATTATCCGCCCATCGTGACCATGCCCCATCCCCCGATCCTTTGAATGATTTTGTATATCTTTCATGTATATTCGGATGAACCAATCCCCACGAAACCCCTCCCCCCAATAATCCCCCGCAGTACCCATTGTAACCCTTCTGTGATCCAAATCCTCCATGAACATTTAATCCATAAAATAATCAAATACACTTACTAGGAAAAAGAAACAAGTGTGATAAGCGTACATGCAAGAGACAAACATAAGGAAACTCAGGGGAAAAAAAAAAAAGAGAGAGAAGGAAAAAAAAAACAAATAATCAAACAAAGAACAAAACAAAATAAAATATAATTAGTGGATTGGGACATTCAAAAAATGGGCAAAAAAGCAAAGGAAATGCCTTTAAAATATATATATATATATATTCATTTTTTTTCCTTTCTCCCTTCTTTTTTCCCCTTTTTCCTTCCCTTTATCAATGTGTTATCGGATGTCTGGTGTGCCATGACACCTTCCTCCTCTCAATCCCCATTGTCCCCCAATTTTTCATTTAATTTTCAAAGAAGTTTAGGTCACAGCAAAGTCACACACGGAGTGCCGGAGACTCCCAGATACCAAACCACCCCCCCTTCCCAACCCCATATTAACTCCGCCCCCCTTTTTTTTTGGTTCTTAGCATTGTTATAACTGTTATGCAGATAGCAAAATATAGCAACTAAACATTGTCAGTGATTTACAGTATAGTTTACAATTTAGATGATACAGTTTAATAATTTTGATGATATTTATCATGTCCTGTTTCCATTACTGTAAGGTAATGAAAAACCTTCCCCATGACCACCAAAAAACCCATTAGATCTTGACTGTTCCCTTCTCCCCAGCCCCCCAGGGCCCATGATACCCCCCTCTCCCAAGCCATGGAATGTCAAGATTCACAGTTACATGCCCTGGGGATTTGAACCAAACCTTCCTAATCCACCCACCCCCCAGTGCTGCACCACCAAACCCAGGAACACCACCACTCATCTGCCCCATCCCCCAACATGCAACTACACTCTATCCCTTTACCATAGATTATGTCCCTATGGGTGATGGCTCAAAGCCTGCTCTTCTCTTACTCTCCTTTGTTAACCTATCTTACAGACAATGGTTCTCAGAGACTGCTCACTTTCCTCAGTTCAGATCAGTGAGGTCATACACTGTTCATCCTTCAGTGCCTGGCTTGCTTCACTCAACATGAGGTCTTCAAGATTCATCCACGTTATTCCATGTGTTAGCACTTTGTTCCTTCTTACAGCTGAGTAATATTCCATTGTATGTATGTACCACATTTTGCTTATCCAGTCATCTGTTGATGGGCACTGGGACTGATTCCAACTTTTGGCAATGGTGAACAATGCCGCTATGAACATTGGTGTGCATATATCTGTTTGTATTTTTGTTTTCAGTTCTTCTGGGTATATACCCAGCAGTGGAATTGCTGGATCATACGGAAGATCTATTGCTAGTTTTCTGAGGAACCGCCAAACTGTCCTCCACAGTGGCTGGACCATACCGCAGTCCCACCAGCAGTGGATGAGGGTTCCTATTCCTCCACATCCTCTGCAACATTTAGTGTGTCCTGTTTTTTTAATAGCTGCCATTCTGATGGGTGTAAGATGGTATCTCATTGTAGTTTTGATTTGCACTTCCCTGATAGCAAGTGATGTTGAGCATTTTTTCATGTGCTTTTTAGCCATTTGTATTTCTTCCTTGGAGAAGTGTCTTTTCAGGTCACTTGCCCATTTTTTATATGGGTTGTTTGTCCTTTTATTTTTGAGGTGAAGGATTTCTTTATGTATGCAGGATATTAGGCTCCTATCAGATATATGGTTGCCGAATATTTTTTCCCATTGGGTAGGTTGCCTTTTTATTTTCTTAATAACATCCTTAGGGGTGCAGAAGTTTTTAATTTTGAGGAGATCCCATTTATCAATATTTTCTCTTGCTGCTCGTGCTTTGGCTGTGAAGTTCATGAAACCATTTCCTATTACAAGGTCCTGTAGATGCTTCCATACATTATCTTCCAAGGTTTTTATGGTTTTGGCTCTTATATTTAGATCTTTGACCCATCTTGAGTTGATTTTGTATAAGGTGTGAGATGGTATTCTTCTCTCATTCTTTTGGATATGGATATCCAGTTCTCCAAGCACCACTTGTTAAAGAGGCCACTCTCTCCCAACTGAGTGGGTTTCGTGGCCTTGTCAAATATCAGATGACTGTATATGC
>JAKSZT010027207.1:8365-24192 GCA_026826555.1 Tolypeutes matacus | reverse complement strand
TATATATATATATATAAATAACATTTTTGTAAGCAAATACACATATATGCATATATATTTATATATCATTTTGCAAATGTTTGTATGTATTGTGAGAATTTTGATTTTTACCCACAATAAAAAAAAATTAAATTAATCCTGGATAAGAAAAAACTTTTTATTATTTGTACATAAGTATTCATATTAGCTTTATTTGAAATAACCAAAGTCAGGAATCAATCTAGTGTCCTTCATCAGGTGAATGTGAAACAAACTGTTATGCATCTATACCACTGAATATTATTCAACAATGAAAAAAATGGACTATTGATTCATGCAACAACTTAGATGAAACTCCAAGAATTATGCTGAACAAAAAAAACCAATGCCAAAAGATTACATACTGTATGATTATATTTGTATAATCTTTTTGAAAGGGCAAACTTTTGTAAATGGTGAACAGATTAGTGGCTGCCAGAAGTTATCACCAGGGAAGGGGTAAGGACATGGAAGGGAGAAGAATATGGTTACAAGGGCAATATAAGCCTCCATGTGGTGTTGGACTTGTTCAGTCTCTTAGCTGTTGTGATTGATAAATGGACCTACATATGTCTTAAAGTTGAATAAATTTAATACACACTTAAACCCAAAGTAAATTGAAATTGGGCAAATCAGAATCAGATTGGTGAATTGTCCCAATGTCAATACCTTTTTGATATTCTAATATTGTTTTGCATAATTTTTCCATTAAAGAAAACTAGTCAAACTGTATTATTTCTTACAATACATGTGCATGTGATTCTACAATTATCTCAGCAAAAATAATGAATAAATAAAAGAAATTATGGTAATGGAAAAAGAGAAACTGTAGAATATACATTATTTCTAGGAGAGACATATATTATCATACAAGAGAAGTCTAAATATATTTTAAAATATTGAAATCATAAAAAGTAACCTCTCTGACCCCATGGGAATGTGGGGACTCAGAATAGTCATCCACTGTTAACATCTCTTTAAGTATGTGCCTTGGCTACCTGAAAGCAAGGTCATGACTGCCTCGTAAACTGTTCTGACAAAGTTCTTCAAAGGACACCTACTGGTGCTAGCACCCAAAACTGCCAATATACAAAGTAAATGTAGTGAGGCAACAGTTCACCATTACAGCACTGAAAATTTATTGAATAGGTATCATATTAGAGCCCATTATTTAATGTTCGATTTTGATGCTGCACTTGTGATTCTAGCAATAGAAGAAATTATATCATTGATGTGGAGGAAGTGGCCACGGGAGTTCTGGGAGCAGGGAGAGGGAAGAACAGGTGCAATGTGGGGGCATTTTTGGAACTTGGGAATTGTACTGAATGGCATTGCAATGACAGATGCAGGCCGATATATATATTGTCATAACCTACAGAATTGGGTGGGAGAGCGTGTAAATGACACTGTAAACTTTAATCCTTACTTAGTGGCAATGCTCCAAAATGTGTTCATCGATTTCAATGAATGTACCTCACTAATGAAGGATGTTGTTAATGTGGGAAAATGTGGGAGGTGTGGGGAGCGGGGCATATGGGAATCCCCTATATTTTTTATGTGACATTTGTGTAATCTAAATATCTTTTAAAAAATAAAAAATTAAATTAAATCAAAATTTAAAATGTATTTTTGCAGTGATTGGCATATACTTTCCAAATGATCAGTTTTACAACTTTGGCAATCACTTATTACAATTACAGTCAAAAGAGTGATACTTTTGCATTTCACTGCATTAATGAGAAAAGTGGTAACCACACATGGTCAATGCATGAAAATAGTTTCTTTTAAAGCTGCTCACATTTTGACTGATTCTAGTTCTGTTTAAGTTTTCCTATTCCTTTTGCCCCAACAGGGCTCTCAGGATACTACTAAATCTACCAGTTTCATATTTACCTATATCTGGCCTTTGTGTACATGCTTGAATCTTACATGATATGCATTCTACTCTGACTTGTCCTTCTCTTCTTTTAAAATCCATTTCCTGATTTAATTCCCCCATGATTAGACCCAGTTAACTGAGTCCACCCCATTACTCTTTGCACATTCATATTCACAAACACACACTACATTTACCTTAACATGCCAAATCACCTCTATGACCCTCCTAATTAGAAGGATTACTGACTGTGTAAATCCAATATTGTTTCTATGTTGTTTTTTAAGAGTCTTGTAGTCTTTCTTATTTTATAGACTACCTTCCCTAAAGAGATCATTTTATTTCCATCAGGTGAAAGGATAGCATCTTCTTCCTATTGCTTTTTTGAACAGTACCTGTCCACTAATGGAATTGTCATTAGTGCCCCCCCTCAATTGCTCCAATGTTGGTTATTGGTAATGGCGTGGAAATCTCACTGGCAAATGAAAACTGCTCTGGTAAGGTGATTCATTGTAAGCAAGCCTGAATGGTACAATAGAAATCACCAGTAACTAAAACAATGTTTTAGTTAGCAAAAGGGGTGTTGAGGCAAAATACCAGAAATCTGTTGGCTTTTATAAAGGATATTTATTTGGGGTAGAAGTTTACAGTTACCAGGCCATAAAGCATAAGTTACTTCCCTCTCCAAAGTCTGTTGCCAAGTGTTGGAGCAAGATGGCTGCTGATGTCTGCCAAGGGTTCAGGCTTCCTGGATTCCTCTCTTCCCAGGGCTTGTTTCTTTCCAGGCTCAGCTGATCTGCTTCCTCCACAAGGTCAGCAGTAGACTTTCAGGCAAATGGATTGTCTCTCCTCCTGGGGCCTCTGCCATATCTAATTGAGCCTCCTCTCTGCTCCTCTGTGTGCTTATTTTCTGGGCTCCAGCATTAAAATTCTTACCTCCTTTCTCTGTGGTGTGGTTTTTCTGTGAGCCCCCACCCACCAAGGGAGCAGGGACTCAACATCCTACTGACATGGCCCAATCAAAGCCTTAATCATTATTTAATCAAGTAAAAGTAAAACCTCTGAGTCCAATATAATCTAATATGCCCAGAGGGACAGACCAGTTTGCAAACACAATCCAATATCTATTTTTGGAATTCATAGACAATATCTAACTGCTGCAACCAACTAATCCTAACTCCTAATGAGAAAACTAATTTTAAAAATGCCCTCCTCCACCTAGAAATTATTTTATGTAGAAATCCCATTTTAGTTTCCTAGGTTGGTCAAGTAAGTGCCATGAAATTATTCAGCTTAAATAATGAGAATTTACTTCCTTATAGTGTTGAGGCTAAAAAATTCCAAATCTAGGCATCATTCAAGGTGATGCTTTCTCCCCAAACACTATGGCATTCTGGAGCTGTATACTGGTAATACTTGGTCCTCAGTTTGTCACATAGCAAAGCACAATTTAGTATCCCCTGATCTCTCCCTTCTCTTCTGGGTTATGTTGAATTTCAACTTCTTGATTCCTGTGGCTTCCTCTCTCTCTGTGAATTTCATTCTGCTTATAACAGACTACCGTAACATGATTAAGACCCATCCTGATTAAGGTAGCTACACCTTCTTAAGTGAGGAAACCTCATCAAAGTTCTTACTTACAATGGGTTCACACCCATAGGCAATGAATAAATTTAAGAACATGATTTCTGGGGTATATACAGCTTCAAACCACCATAAAACCCTTAAAAAGTACACATAAATGTGAATGGTGTTGTCACAAAAGATGAAAAAAAGAGGATGGCTTAAAGCAAGACAAAAGAATATTTGAGTCTTGTAGAAACTGAATAAGTTGCAATTTTTCAGTGCCCTCCTCCTAGGGATTCAGCTGTTGAAAATAGATTATACCTAGAGCCTTGACTCTGAATAACCTGCCCAGAGGGGGAACTCTTCCAGAAATTGCTTTGGCACCACCCATCTGGTAGTGGCTCCTGTGACCACATTCCCTCCTAGAGTTGGAGCAGAGAGGTTTGCCAAAGAACACCATCCACTGGCAAGTTGGGAAAGTGTACTCCAGGAAAAAAAATGAGAAATATTTTTGGTGCTTTTACTGTCCACCTCACCAAGGCCCTTGGAAACTGTACTGCACCCCTTTAATGGGTCCCTGACAATTTTTGATCAATTAAACAGGGGTAATTTTAAAGACCTAGAATAACTTGAACCAAGAATCAAAGAATAGCCATAACAATAATTTGGCAAAAACAACAAAATCTTAGGTGACAGTGAAGCTGACCAACAGAGTAAACTTACCATCATAATCAGATGCCTAGATATCAACAAAAATTTACAAGTCATTTTTTAAAATAGGAAGATATGGTCCACTCAAAGGAGCAGATCAAAATGCCAGATGAGTCACATGATTTGGAAAAAAAACTAATCAATAATGTTCCAAAAAATCCTCTAAATCATTTCAAGGATTTGAAGGAAAATATGCCTAAAGATAAAGGACATTAAGAAGACATGAGTGGGTGCTGGACTGGGACTGGGAGGGTGTGGAAGCAGGCACATGATGGATGGCCTGGAGGGGGCAGGTCCATGTGGGCCTAGGAGACATATGCCCCACCTGAGGAGAGGTCACAGCATGGAGCAGAAGCCACTGCATCTGCTGTGAAGTCTGACTGCCTAGGTGCAATGATGGCCTACTGCCAGCAAGAAAGGAATGATTGAATCATATTTGTGACCAAAGAAGACCATGAAACTCCAAGCAATTCAGAGCTGGTGGCTGATGACCCCAATGATTCATAAAAGGAGCATGGATTAATACTTTGAAATGGAGACTAACTACAACTGCCCATGCTTTGGGGGAACAGTGACCCCTGTGTTGAACACTTCAAGTCAGCCTTTTATTGCTTCCACTACAGCATGGAGGATGTCAAGGAGTCAGACTAGGTAGACCAGGGCCATGCAGGAATGCATGCAGAAATGCCCAGACATCTATCCCCAGGAGGAGGAGGAGGAGGAGGAAGACAGGAAGCCAGCAGAAAGTGTAGAGGAAGCAGCTCCTACAGGGACCACTGAGAAAGAGGCTGTTAGCTAGCCACAGGGTCACTATATCCACTTGATTATCAAAAGTTTCCTCTCTTGAAGTTACCCTCTGATAAGCATTCACATGGGACACAAATATTTTCCTGTTTTTGCCACTCAGAAAAGTCTATCCACATACTGCTTCCCCAGACCTCTTTGTCCAACATCTTCCTGCCAAATTCCTGACCATCCAGCCAAACCACTGGCAACAGCTCATGAATCAGTGTACCAACACAATCCCAGCCATTTCTCCTTCCAAGCAAAAAGAGCAATCAGGTGCACTGCTCAAAGTTCTGCCTAAGATGAGGATTCACCCTCACCACTGTCCTTCAGGGATGTCCACTACAGTTACAGCTGTCCACTTTTTGGTGGTATCTGCATCTCGTGCAGAACTACCTGTAAAGCAGGCACAAGGTTTCTCTTCTTCAGTCAACTGATTGTAAGGAACTCCCTATGAGGCCATAACTGTGGGTGGGGAAAGAAAAATTAATATGGAAGAAGTGGTGACCATATGCATTTGGGCAACTTCCTCATGCAACTTATTTGTGCCTTCAGGACCTGCTCGAGCCCTATCTCTTATATACCACTTCCATTTTATGATGGAATGTTGCTCTGCACACCCTACTTTATGGTTTGGTGGATGAGACAAAACCCAGCTCACGATGGGCAGCTCAGGTCTCATGGTAACTTAGTGGTCAATTGTTAAACGTTCAGTCTATACTAAGGCTCAGTAGCATACCAGAAACTGTTTCTCAAAAGGAGAGTAATTATCTGCAGAGGATGGCCAAGGCTTTTGCTTCAAATTTCTAAAGGTCTGCATTGTGATTCTCCTAAAGGCTCCAGATGGCATCTCTATTTGTCACAATTCCAGCACCACAGTATTTGGTGGATCATATGGCCCATGTGGCATTGCAGCTTGCACAGAAGCCTGGACCTGTTGCAGAGCTTCTTCTTGTTCTGGTCCCCATTCAAAATTAGCATCTTTTCTGGTCACTCAGTAAATGGGCTGAAGTAGCACTTCCAAATGAGGAATGTGTTGTATCCAAAATCCAAGACCAAATGAGTGTTGTTCCTCTTTTTTGGCCATAGAAAAGACCAGATGCAGCAGCTTATCTTTCACTTTAGAAGGAATATCTCAACATGGTCCACACCACTGGACACCTAGAACTTTCTCCAAGGTGTAAGTCCTCTTTATTTTTCTTGGATTTATCTCCCATCCTCTCTCATGCAAATGCCTTATCAATAAGCTTAGAGTAATTGCTACTTCTTGCTCACTAGGTCCAATCAGCATGATATCATCAATATAATGTGCCGGTATGATGTCTTGTGTGATGGAGAGACAATCAAGTTCCCTGCAGACAATATTATGACATAGGGCTGGAGAGGTGATATACACCTGATGCAAGAGAGTTAAGGTATATTCCTGACCTTGCCAACTGAAAGCAAACTGTTTCTAGTGGTCCTTACTAATGGCAATTGAGAAAAAAAAACATTTGCCAAATCAATAGCTGCATACCAGGCACCAAGGAATGTGTTGACTTGCAATGATACCACATCTGGAACAGCAGATGAAATTGGTGTCAACACCTGGTTAAGCTTACAGTAATGTACTGTCACCTCCAAGATCCATCTGTTTTCTGCACAGGTCAAATATGGGAGTTAAATAGGGATGTGGTGGGAATCAACATACCTCCAGGATTCTGTTATTGCTTTTGATTTTCTATTTTGCTAGGTAGGGGCAGTTCTAGTGGCTTCCACTTGGCCTTTCTTACTATAATAGCCCTCATTTTACAATTCAGGAATCATTCTGGGGATTCTCCCAGTTACTGAGTATGTCTATTCCAATTATATATTCTGGAACTGGGGAAGTAATGACAGAATGTGGCCAGGGACCCACTGGACACACTGTGAGATGAATCTGAGCTAAAACTCCATCCATCACCCACCCTCCATAAGCCCCTACACTTACTGGTGGACCACAGTGCTATTTTGGGTTTCCTGGATTTAATGTCACTTCTGAACCATGAAATGTCTGATCATTTCCTTTTTCCCAATGCACATTTACCCTGGTAAAAGGTCATAGGTCTCTATGTGGAAAGCTGGGAGGAAGATTAACAGTATAAATTTTTGGCAGTTTAACAGGATCCTTCCCCAAGGGGACATGGTCTTTCCCTCTTTGAAGGAGCTCTGTGTCTGTAAATTATCTCAAGTATTTATTAAGGAGTCCTGGCTCTCTATTTCTGTAATTCAAGTTAGGGTTTTGTTCACTCAACTTAGAACACTTCATCTTATACAGATCAAGTAGGAATTCAGTAGACTGCCCATCTATTTAACTTCTAGGTACCCCATGATCTATTAGCCAATGCCATAGGTCTAGGTGACTCAGACTCTTTGATTGTTTCTGAGTCTGCCTTTCATTGTGGTGGCCATGCCCACCTTGTCTTTGACTTCAAGTGCTGCTACTTGGCTTCTGCCAGCCCAGGATTTGATTGTCCCCATAGTGTTTAAAGATTCTAGTTCTACGACAGCAGTTTCCACAGTAATAGCTGACCTACAGAGAACAATCACAGAGCTCTTCAGGGAAGATGGAGTTAGTCTCACAAATTTATTCCTCACAGTCCTGGTAAAAGGTGTGTCCTCAGGACATTCCTGGGGTGGGTAGGCAGGTCTTAAATGGTAGATCCACTTTAGCATTCCAATCCCCTTAAGCCTTGGGATCCCTTCATCTACAGTATACTGGAGTAAATTGAGCATCTCAACCTCTGGCATTTTAAGCCATCTTTTGGTCCATGTTTCAGCCAGCCACCCAATCAAACCATTAGAGCCCTTTCTAACCCCTGAACTACAACATTGAATCCAGAATCTCTGCTTAGGGGGCCCATATCAATAAATTCAGTCTGATCCCAACTTTATATTCCTTCCACCAGTATCCCAGACTCTTTATATGCATTCCCACACATATTTCCCTTACTTTTTTCTATATAAATTAGAAAACTCATGCAGTTCTTTTACAGTAGTGCATACTTTCTAATGGGTCACTCTTTGTACTTCACCTTTGGGGCTTGCGGTGATTTTAGTCTATTTATAGGTCTGGAAGAGAAGAGGGGTGATGGGTGTGGATAAGGAGAAGAATTAAAAGTGTTTTGCAATTTAATTACCTCAAGTCATTCTTTGAAGTTTCATCTGGTGAGACAAGATTAATCTCTTTAGGCAGAGGTTTCATGGTAGACTCCTCAGGGCAGGGGGTAGTTTGGGTGATAATTGCTTCAGGGCAGGGAGTAGGTGGAGACTCCTTGGGAGGTGGAGGTTGGGTAGTGCAGACTTGAGGTTGAGTGGCAACTGCCTCAGAGCAGGGAGGTGGTCTGGACTCCTTGTAGCAGGTTGGAGGTTGGGTGATGCAAGCTTGATATTGAGTGGTCTCCACAGGGCAGACCATTACAGGTTTACTTGACAAAATCTCAGCAGAATTTATAATTTCAATGTCCCCACTGATATCATCATCAACCCCTATGTCTCCTTTCCAATCCTCAGGGTTTCACATCTTTCCAATAAATGCCTTCACTTGAACAGCAGATGCCCTGCAAAGTTGAGGTTTTAGTTTCTTTTGTAATGCTACTACTCATACAATGAGACCTTTGAATCTGGTTTTCAGAGATCTCAAGTATGTGGCTGCTCAAAACATTTTCTTTCAGAGTACACATGGAAACTTCCACATCATTCATGCAGAGCTTAAATTGCAAAGTCGTGAACAGATATATGCACACCAATGTTCATAGCAGCATTGTTCACTATTGCCAAAAGTTGGAATCAATCCAGGTGCCCATCAACAGATGAATGGATAAACAAAATGTGGTACATACATACAATGGAATATTACTCAGCTGTAAGAAGGAATAAGGTGCCTAGACACGGGATAACATGGATGAATCTTGAAGACCTTATGTTGAGTGAAGCAAGCCAAGCATTGAAGATGAACAGTACATGACCTCACTGATATGAATTAAGGAAGTTGAGCAGTCTCATAGAGCTATTGTCTGTAAGATAGGTTTACAAGAAATAGAAAGAGGATAGAAGGTTGTGAGCCATCACCCATACGGATGTAATCTATTGTAAAGTGATAGAGTGTAGTTGCCTATTGAAGAGATAGGACAGGAGAGTAGTGATATTATTGGGTTGGGTGGTGCAGGGTTGACAGGTGGGTAGATTGGGAAGGGTGGGTCAGAAGGACCAGGATACTGGGGGGAGGGTTGGGAGAGGGACCAGGTGAACACTGGGGACTTGTGGGTATGAGGTTGAAAGTAGAGAGGTGGGAATGCTCTTATGGCAATATGACAAGGAAGGGTGACTGGTTTAAGGTATTGGTTGGGAGGGCATTCGGGACAGGGTACACCTAGAGTAGGCTTCTAGGGTGTGTGTGAGTGTTCATTCTGTCATAATGTGTTATATCAGTGGGTGGAGACTCACATAATGAGCAGGAAGGAGTTGGACTCCCATCTTTGGGAGGACCGATTTGTTCAGAAATAGACAGGTGGGAGCCTTTCAAGAGCAAGAGCAATTCCTAATAGGGGAGGACAAACCAGTGTATCAAAACCTCTTGATGCATGTAACCATGAATCTTGTCATCCAATGAGTCAAGCCAGGGGGTCTCGTGAGCTCTGGCGGGATGGGGTGGGAGGAATAGAATAGATCAAACAGAGGGTAATTAATGGTCAGTAGAAATGTTCTTAATTAGCATACAGTGATGGACACAGGACATGGTAAATATCATCAGGATTTATAAAAGTGTATGGCCTAAAATGTAAACCATTGACAATGTTTAGTAGCTATATTTCACTATTTGTATATCAGTTATAACATTGCTACCATCCACATATGGGGGGGGGAGAAAGGGGGAGAATGTTGGGTATATGAGAGTCTCCTGTATTCTGTGTGTGACTTTGTTGTGTCCTAAAACTTCTTTGAAAACAAAATGAAAATTAGTGAGACACTGGGAAATGAGAGGGGGGAGGTGCCATGGTACAGACTAGACACCAGATATTGCAGTTGAAAGACAAAAGGTCAAAAAAATTTTTTGTGTATGTACTTTTCTTTTTTTTAATATCCCAATCTTTTAATTTAATTTTATTTTTAGTTTTTTTTTTAATTTTATGTATTTTATCTCTTACATTTGAACTTATCATTATTATTTCATTTTCCTATTAATTGTATTCAGCTATTGTAATGGCTTCATCTTTGAAGATGCTTTGGTTCACAGAAGTGCTACAACTGGGGCGGGGGGAGGATCATTGGTGTGAGGTGTCAGGGATGGGGGATGCATGGAGGGAAGCTCAGCTGAGCATAAATATAAGGTATATAAAAATGTTCAAATGTTCATGAGGCATTCTCACAGTGGGTGGAGAATCACTCAATAAATGAGAGAATACTGAATTCCCATCCTGGAGAGCTCTGCCACATTCTCTAAGGGAGCAGCCACAGTACCCCAAGTGCAGGGGCAGTGAATGGCAAAGGAGGGATGATCCACTGACGGGCCCTTGATATTGATGACTATGCTTATGAGATGTTGCTCTTGAAATTGAAACTTAGCTTATTGTTATGGGGTGCCTAAGGGTTGCCTCTTGAAAACCTCCTTGCTGCTCAAATGTGGCCTCTTTATAAGCCAAACTCAGCATATGAATGCATTACCTTCTTCCCAGTGTGGGACATGACTCCCAGGGATGAGCTTCCCTGGCATCGAGGGATTGCTACCAAGAGCCAACTAGCAATGTGACTGGAAAAGGACCTTGAAAAAAAGGGGGGAAAGGTAAAGACAAATGAGTTAATTTGTCTAAGAGACTTCAAAATGAGTCAGGAGGTCATCCCAGAGGTAATGCTTATGCACATCTCAGCAGGATTGCATAGAATTCCAAAGTGGGTATCACACCAAATAGTGGGGCTCCTGAGGGCTCTGGAGACACCCAGGTACTATGTCAGGGCAGATAGCTCTGGAGTTTGGTGCCTTGCCATTGAGCCCTACTTTGGAGTTTGTGCTCCTGAGAGTGACAGAGTTGGACTCAGGTATGTCTTCCCTGCACATGGCTCATCTGTCCCTTCTATTCAAACATATACTTTGTGCTGTAATTTGTAGGTGTACATACAGAGACTTGAGACTTTGGGTTGTCCATGTGCCGGCTGGACCCGGAACATCAGTGGAGCAGCAATTCTACTCTACAGCTCACTGGACTCACCCAGGACGACTGGCAGGGAGATGATGATGGACAACAGCCATCCCAGGGAATGGAGAGAGTCTGCAGCTGTAGGCAGGATAATCCCATCTATCTTCCCCATGGGATACAAGCCCCCTCTCAGTTGGAGGTGGAGTGGACATCACCAGCCCGGACTCATCAGGATGGAGGGAAGAGCTATGGACTAGAGTGGACTTACTGGTATTCTACTATAGACATGTTGTGATTCAAGCAATGGAAGAAATTACAACATTGATGTGAAGCCAGTTGGCACTGGAGGCTCTGGGGGCAGGGAAAGGGAAAAGCAGTTGTAATACAGGGCCTTTTTCGGGACTTGGGAATTGTTCTGAGTGACATTGCAACGACAGATATAAGCCATTTTACATCATATAACATGCAGAACTGCTTGGGAGAGAGTGGGGACTACAACGTGAACTATGGTCCATGCTTAATGGCAAAGCCCCAGGATGTGTTTATCAATTGCAATTAATGTGCCATACTAATATGTGGGAGTTTGTGGGAGGTGTGGGATGTGGGGCATATGGGAATCCCTATATTTTTTGTGTAACATTGATGCAATCTAAGTATCTTTTTAAAAATAAAAAAAAATTGCAAATTTCAATCCTTCAGTGCATCCTTTTCTTTTGTAACTGTATCCAGCACATTTAGGAACAGCCAGCCAACATCAATGTACCTTTTAACACCACAAAATTATGTTAAGGCATTAAAAACAAACTCACTCAGATCCTTGCCTCATATAAACATGGATGTAGTCATATCCAGGGTTGATATTTTGCATATCTCTATTGCCAACTCATTTCAAGGACTGTCAGTGACCTCTTGATTATTGGAAGCAGAGGCATTCATGTCCTTGAATCTAATCTGAGTAGAGATCACATTGCATAAATTCCAGTACCAATTCAGAAATCACATTTTTAAGGTTCTGTTTCTCAAGAACCACCCCATTTCAGTACCAAGCTGTATTAGTCAGTGTTATCTAGGGAAAAAGAACTGACAAGAGATATCTTTAAATAGTATGAGATTTTATAAAATTGTTTCACATCACTGTGATGATGCACAAGTCCAAATTCCATAGGGAGACTGCAAACCAGGGCCTCTGATTAAGGTCCTTGATGAGTTTCCCAGGAGATAATAGCTGTCAGAAGTTGAGATGGGAATTCTTTCTGAATGCTGATATCACTTCCTTTTTTAAGGCCTTCAATTTATGGGATGAGACATCACTCATTGCTGACACAACAAGCTCCTCCATTAGATGTATCCAGCAAGTTGATTGTAGATGCAATCAACTCACTGATTGCATCATTGATTGTAGATGTAACCAGTGAGTTGATTGTAGATGCAAACAACTCATTGACGATTTAAAGTTCATGAAATGCCCTTGTATTACAATTAGATTAGTGCTTGCTTGAAACAACACCTGGGCAACATTACTTGACAGACTTGGCACATTAGCCTAACGATCACAGTAAAAAATAACTTATTTTTATGATCAAAGCTCTTAGCCACTTGACAAATACAATGAAAAAATGGAGGTTTGTGCATGTGTGTCCCATGTGAACCTATCAGCAAATGTACCTGCCACATTTGGATTACCTTTTCTCAGAATGCTGTGAATTTTGCCACTTTTAATAATATGCTGAATATTCTCAGCAACCACAAATCATCACACAGTAGTGTTACTTGTGTATGAGTTGATTTATTCTGACCAATTATATCCTTTTTTGTATGTTCAGTTCCCCTTTGGAGAATGAAACAAAAACATCTCCCTTTTAAAATGCTGGCATGAATTCATTCCTAATAAAAGTAACCAGATTGTCAGATATTTATTTCTTGAAAACCATTTGACCTTTTGTATATGAGGAGGTTCTATGTGTTAGTAGTCTGATTATATCCCATAATTTGTAACAAATATTCCACAACAATGTAGCATGCTGGTGGAAAGGTGTTATATGGGAATTCCACATATGTGCATGATTGTTTTGTTGGTTCACAACTTCTCTAATAAAAATATATTTTTAAAAAATTAAAGGAAGGTATGATGATGTCAATGTCTCAACAAGTAGATAATCTCAATAAAGAAATCAAAATAAAAAAAAAGGAAATGGAAATTCTGGGAGAAAAAGGTTACTGAAAATAAATAATTCACCAGAAGGACTTCAAATAGATTGAAGTAAAATAAGAAATAATTAACAAATTTGATGATGACTCAGTTATTTTTATGTATCTTTTATTGTTCCTTTTACCTCATTTTTTATTCTTTTTTCTCTTCTTGTTTAACTATTTGTGGATCTAATGTTTTTTCAGATAAACATGGGAAAATATGAAGATAGAAAATAAGTGGAAACAAGTGTCAAAGAGGATGCTTAACACAAAACCAAACAAAATAAAACCCTAGACTAGAAATAGAAACTAATCAACACAATAAGCCCATTACAATAAACGTATGCCTAGAAATCAGAAAAAAAATTACAAGCCATACTAATAAAGAGGAAGACATAGCCCAGTCTAATGAACAAACTAAAAAGCAGGATAAGATTAATAATATGGAACAATTAATAAAGGATGTCCATAAAAATATCCTTAATCAACTCAATCAATTGAAGGAAGAGAGAAAATATATAAATAGGATATTGGGGAAAACTAAGGGAGAAAGTGTAAACATACATAAAAAATAACATATCTTATGATGAATAAATGCAAAATGAAAGAAATTAAAAATAAACGAGAAGCACATAACAGCAGGTTTTAAAAGACAGAGGAAGAATTGGCAATGTCAAAGAAAGGACATCTGAACTCAAAAAGATAGTAGAACAGATAGACAAAAACTGAAAAATAATATGCAGGGGCTCAGGGAACTGAATGACAACATGAAACTCACAAACATACACATTATAAGCATCCCAGAGAGAGAAGAAAAGGGAAATGGGGCAGAAAAACTATTTGAGAAAATAATGGCCAACGTTCCCAACTCTTATAAGGGACATGGATGCACATGTCCAGGAAGCACAGTACACTCCAAACAGAACAAATCCTAGCAGGCTTACCCCAAGACACATACTTATCAGAATGTCAAATGCTCAGGACAAGAACAGAATCCTGAAAGAAGCAATACACAAAAGATCCATCACATATAAGGGAATCTCGATAAGATTAAGCCCTGATTTCTCATATCAAGCCATGCAGGTCAGAAGGCAGTGGTATGATAGAGTTAATGTGCTAAAAGAAAAAAACTGCCAGCCAAGATTTTTGTATCCAGAAAAATTGGCATTCAAACATGAGGAAGAGTTCAAAATATTCACAAACAGAAAATGAGAGAGTTTATCAACAAGTGTCCTGCCCTTTAGGAAATACTAAAGGGTGTTCTGTAGGTTGAAAGGAAAAAACAGGAGAGAGAGGGTTGGAGGAGAGTATAGAAAGGAAGGTTATTAGTAAGAGTAACTAAAAGGATAAAAAGCCAAATAAAAACAAAATATGACATATATAAACCTAAAGAAAAATGGCTAAAATAAGTAGTGCCTTTACAGTAATGACATTGAATTTTAATGTAATAAACTCTCTAATTTAAAAAGACAGAATGGGAGTTGGAGGTTGTCCTGAGTACTGTTGTGGCAACGGATGTAGGCCATTTTAAATCAGCACACACCACTCAGAACTGAGTGGGAGAGAGTGTGGTCTACAATGTGAACTGTGGTCTATGGTTGGTGGCAAGGCTCCAGGATGTATAAGTTCATTGAGGGTGGTGGGCCACACTGTGGGAGATGTTTGTGTGGGATGTGGTGGGAGGTGTGGGAGGTGGGCAACATGGGAATCCCAGTGGGTTCCATGTAATATTTTGGGTAAACTAAGCACCTCTTAAAATATATGTATATATATATATATATAAATAACATTTTTGTAAGCAAATACACATATATGCATATATATTTATAAAAAAAAAAAAGACACAGAATGGAAGAATGGATAAGGAAATATGACCATATATATGCTGTCTAAAAGAAACTCACCTTAGACTTGAGTTACAAAAAGTGTGCAAGTGAAAGATTGGAAAACAATATTACATGCAAACAGTAACCAAAAATATCAGTCAAAATAGACTTTGAATTGAAAACTGTTGTAAGAGACTTGTAAGAGACAAAGAAGGACACTATATATTTATAAAAGGGGCAATTTACCAAGAAGAAAGAACAATCATAAATATTTATTTACCTAACCAGAGTACCCCAGAATATATGATGCAAACATTGATAAAATGAAGGGGAAAAATAGATGCCTCTATAACCATTGCATGTTTATATCACATTTTGTTTATCCATGAGGTGTGAGATATCTCATTGCAGTTTTGGTTTGCATTTCTCAAATAGCTAGTGATATTGAACATTTTTTTTCATGTGCATTTTCCCCATTTATGTTTCTGCTTTGGAAAAAATGATTAAGTTTTTTGTCTATTTGTTAATTGGATTACTTGCCTTTTTATTTTTGAATTTTATGATCTCCTTATATAGCATGGAAATCCAATGAATATGTGGTTTCCAAATATTTTCTCCCATTGAGTAGAATGCCTTTTCACCTTAACAACATCTTTTGAAGAACAAAAGTGTTGAAGTATGAGAAGGACAAGTTTATCATTT
>JAKSZT010027173.1:393213-410750 GCA_026826555.1 Tolypeutes matacus | reverse complement strand
TGGGAGATGTTTGTGTTGGATGTGGTGGGAGGTGTGGGAGGTGGGCAACATGGGAATCCGAGTGGGTTCCGTATAATATTTTAGGTAATCTAAGCACCTCTTAAAATATATGTATATATATATATAAAAAATAACATTTTTGTAAGCAAATACACATATATGCATATATATTTATATATCATTTTACAAATGTTTGTATGTATTGTGAGAATTTTGATTTTTACCCATAATAAAAAAAAAAAAAAAAAAATAGACCACATGCGAGGCCACAGAACAACTCTCAATGAATTCAGAAAGATTGAGATTATACAAAGTAATTTCTCTGACCACAACAGAATGAAGTTGGAAATCACTAAGGGCCAGAGAAACAGGTTAGGCACAAGGATATGGAAGTTAAACAACACATTCTTAGACAAACAGTGAGTCAAAAAGGAAATTTCAAAAGAAATCAGTAACTACCTTGAAACTAATGAAAATGACAACACTACATATCAAAACCTATGGGATGCACCGAAAGCAGTCCTGAGAGGGAAGTTTATAGCCATAAATTCATATATTAAAAGAGAAGAAAGAGCTAAAATTGAAGACCTAACTGCACACTTGGAGGAATTGGAAAAACAACAACAAACTAAACCTAAAGGAAGTAGAAAGAAGGAAATAACAAAGATTAGAGAACTAAGTGAAATAGAGAATAAGAAAGCACTGGAAACAATAAACAAAACCAAAAGTTGTTTTTTTGAGAATATCAATAAAATTGACAAAACCTTAGCCAGACTAACAAAGAAAAAGAGAGAACAGATGCAAATACATAAAATAAGGAACGAGCAAGGGGATATCACTACTGACCCCACAGAAATAAAGAGTATCATAAGAGGATACTTTGAAAAATTATATGCCAACAAGAATGATAATTTAGAGGAAATGGACAAGTTTCTAGAAACCCACAAACAGCCTACATTGATGAAAGAAGAAATAGATGAACTCAACAGCCCAATTACAAGTAAAGAGATAGACTCAGCCATCAAAAACCTCCCAACTAAGAAAAGCCCAGGACCAGATGGCTTCACAGCTGAATTCTACCAAACATTCCGGGAAAAGTTAACACCAATTCTCCTTAAGCCCTTCCAAAAACTAGAAGTAGAAGGAATATTGCCTAACTCATTCTATGATTCCAATATTAATCTAATACCAAAACCAAATAAAGATACCACAAAAAAGGAAAATTACAGACCAATTTCTCTAATGAACCTAGATGCTAAAATCCCTAACAAAATACTTGCTAATCACATTCAACAACATATCAAAAGGAATATACACCATGACCAAGTGGGTTTCATCCTGGGTATGTAAGGATGGTTCAATATAAGAAAATCAATCAGTGTAATACACCACATAAACAGATTGAAAGAAAAAAAATCACATGATCATCTCTATAGATGCAGAAAAAGCATTCGACATCTACAGCACTCGTACCTCATAAAAACACTACAAAAGATAGGAATAGATGGAAACTTTCTGAATATGATAAAGGGTATATATGAAAAACCCAAAGCTAACATCATTTTGAATGGTGAAATCCTAAAAGCCTTCCCTCTGAGATCAGGAACTAGACAAGGATGCCCACTATCACCACTCCTATTTAACATTGTCTTAGAAGTACATGCGCGAGCACTGAGACAAGAAAAGGACATAAAAGGAATTCAGATTGGAAAAGAAGAAGTAAAAATTTCATTATTTGCAGATGACATGATCCTATACATAGAAAGCCTTGAGAAATCTACAACAAGGCTTCTAGAACTTATAAAGGAGTTCAGTAATGTTGCAGGCTATAAGATCAATGCTCAAAAATCAGTAGCATTTCTGTACACCAATAATGAGCAAACTGAGGAGGAAATCAGGAAAAAATACCATTTACAATAGTAACTAAAAGAATCAAATATCTAGGAATAAATTTAACTAAAGATGTAAAGGACTTATATACAGAAAACTACACAACACTGTTAAAAGAAATCAAAGAAGAATTAAATAAATGGAAAAATATCCCCTGTTCATGGATAGGAAGACTAAACATCATCAAGATGTCTATCTTACCCAAACTAATCTACAGATTTAATGCAATCTCAATAAACGTCAACACTGTATTTTTAAGGAACTGGAAAAACTAACCACAAAATATATTTGGAGAGGCAAGAGGCCTCGAATTGCCAAAGACATATTGAAAAAGAAAAATGAAGTTGGAGGTATTACACTACCTGACTTTAAAACATACTACAAAGCTACAGTGATCAAAACTACGTGGTATTGGCACAAGGATAAACCTACTGACCAATGGAACTGAATTGAGAGTTCTGATATAGATCCTCACATATACAGTTATCTGATATTTGACAAGGCCACCAAGCCTACTCAGTTGGGAGAGAATGGTCTCTTTAACAAGTGGTCCTTGAAGAACTGGATATCCATATCCAAAAGAATGAGAGAAGAATACCATCTCATACCTTATACAAAAATCAACTCAAGATGGATCAAAGATCTAAATATAAGAGCCAAAACTATAAAGACCTTGGAAGATAATGTAGGGAAGCATCTACAGGACCTTGTAATAGGAAATGGTTTCATGAACTTCACAGCCAAAGCACGATCAGCAAGAGAAAAAATAGATAAACGGGATCTCATCAAAATTAAAAACTTCTGCACCTCTAAGGATGTTATTAAGAAAATAAAAAGGCAGCCTACGCAATGGGGGAAAATATTTGACAACCATATATCTGGTAGGAGCCTAATATCCTGCATATATAAAGAAATCCTACACCTTGAAAATAAAAAGACAAACAACCCATTTAAAAAAATGGTCAAGTGACCTGAAAAGACAATTCTCCAAGGAAGAAATTCAAATGGCTACAAAGCACATGAAAAAAATGCTCAACATGCTTGCTATCAGGGAAATGCAAATCAAAACTACAATAAGATACCATCTTACACCCATCAGAATGGCAGTCTTTAAAAAAACAGGAGACACTAAATGTTGGAGAGGATGTGGAGGAATAGGAACCCTCATTCACTGCTGGTGGGACTGTGGTATGGTCCAGCCACTGTGGAGGACAGTTTGGTGGTTCCTCACAAAACTAACAATAGATCTTCCATATGATCCAGCAATTCCACTGCTGTGTATATACCCAGAAGAACTGAAAGCAAAGACACAAACAGATATATGCGCACCAATGTTCATAGCAGCATTGTTCACCGTTGCAAAAAGTTGGAATCAGCCCTGGTGCCCATCAACAGAAGAATGGATAAGCAAAATGTGGTACATACATACAATGGAATATTACTCAGCTGTAAGAATAAATAAAGTGCTAACACATGGAATAACGTGGATGAATCTTGAAGACCTTATGTTGAGTGAAGCAAGCCAGGCACTGAAGGATGAACAGTATATGACCTCACTGATTTGAACTGAGGAAAGGGAACAGTCTCTGAGAACCATAGTCTGAAAGATAGGTTAACAAGGGAGAGAAAGAGAAGAGCAGGCTCTGAGCCATCACCCATATGGACATAATCTATGGTAAAGGGATAGGGTGGGTAGATTAGGAAGGGCAGTTTCAAATACCCAGGACATGTAACTATGAATCTTGACATTCCATGAGTCAAGATAGGGTAATATCATATGCCCCAGGGGAGGTGGGGAGGAAGGAACAGTTAAGATCTAATGGGGTATTTTGTGGTCATGGGAAAGGTTTTTCATTTCCTTACAGTAATGGACACAGGACATGGTAACTTTCATCAAAACTTATTAAACTCTATCATCTAAATTGTAAACTATACTGTAAATCATTGACAATGTTTAGTTGCTTTATTTTGCTATCTGTATAACAGTTATAACAATGTTAACATCCAAAAAAAGGGGGGGGGAGTTTAATATGGGGTGGGGAAGGGGGGGTGGTTTGGTATCTGGGAGTCTCTGGTACTCTGTGTGTGACTTTGCTGTGACCTAAAACTTCTTTGAAAATTAAATGAAAATTTGTGAGACAATGGGGATTGAGAGGGGGACGGTGTCGACATCCGATAACACAGTGATAAAAGGAAAAATATATATATATTAAAGGCATTTCTTTTGCTTTTTTCCCCATTTTTTTTAATGTCTCCATCTGCTAATTATATTTTGTTTTGTTTTGTTTTTTGTTTGATTGTTCCCCCCCCCCCGATTTTCCTTATGTTTGTCTCTTGCATGTAAGCTTATCATTGTTGTTTCTTTTTCCTATTAAGTGTTTTTGATTATTTTATGGACTACATGTTCATGGAAGATTTGGATCACAGAAGGGTTACAATGGGTACTGCAGGCGATTATTGGTGGAGGGTGTCTGGGAGGTGGAATTCATGGGAGTTAGTTCATCTGAATATACATGAAAGATATACAAAATTGTTCAAAAGACCAAAAGATAGGGCATGGTCATGATGGGTGGACAATCACACAATAAATGAAGGAATCTGAATTCCTAGCCTGGAGAGCTCTACCACAGTCTCCAAGGGAGCAGCAATAGTCCTCTGAGTGTAGGGACAGTTTCTGTCAAAAGAGGATGACCCACTGATGAGTTCTTTTTATTGATGACTATTCTTATGAGTCCTTGCTCTTGTAACTGAAACTTAGCTTACTGTTATGGGGTGCCTAAGGGTTGCCACCTGAGAGTCTCCTTGTTGCTCAAATGTGGCCTCTCTCTAAACCAAACTCAGCATATAAATGCATTACCTTCCTCCCAACATGGGACATGACTCCCGGGGATGAGCCTCCCTGGCAACGAGGGATTAATACCAAGTGCCAACTGGCAACACAACTGGAAAAAGACCTTGAATAAAAGGGGGAAAATGTAAAGACAAATGAGTTCAAGTGGCTAAGAGACTTCAAAGAGAGTCGGGAGTTCATCCCAGAGGTAACGCTTATGCACACCTCAGTAGGAGCTCATAGAACATCAAAGTGCATATCACCCCACACAGAGGGGCTCTGGAGAACTCTGGAGACACCCAGGTCCTATATAAGGGGGGATAGCCCCAGAGACTGATGCCTTATCAGTGGGCTCTATTTTGGAATCTGTGCTCCTGAGAGGGACAGAATTGGACTCAAATAAGTCCTCCCTGTACATGGCTCATCAGTCCCTTCTATTCAAACCTATATGTGATGCTTGAGTTTTTAGGTATACTTCCAGAGACTGGAGCCTCTGGCCTACTTATGTGCCAGGTGTGCGTGGAATCTTGGTGGAGCTGCAACTCCTACCCTACAGCTCAATGGACTCATCCAAGTCACCTGGAGAGGAGACAACGATGGGCAACGGCCATCCCAGGGAATGGAGAGGGCCTGCATCTGCAGGCAGGATCATCCCACCCACCATATCCATGGGATATAAGCCCTCTCCCACTTGGAGGTGGAGTGGACATCACCATCCCAGTCCCTTCAGGATTGGGGGAAGAACTATGAACTAGAGTGGACTTAATGGTATTCTGTTGTACACATATGGTGATTCTAGCAATGGAAGAAATTATAACAGTGACATGGAGCCAGTGGCCACTGGACACTTTTGGGGCAGGGAGGGGATGTGCAGTTGAAATACAGGGGCTTTTTCTGGTTTTGGAGGTTGTCCTGTTTGCTGTTGCGGCAACAGATGTAGGCCATTTTAAATCAGCACACACCATTCAGAACTGTGTGGGAGAGAGTGTGGTCTACGATGTGAACTGTGGTCTATGGTTGATGGCAAGGCCCCAGGATGTGTAAGTCCATTGAGGGTGATGGGCCACACTTGTGGGAGATGTTTGTGTGGGATGTGGTGGGAGGTGTGGGAGGTGGGGAACATGGGAATCCCGGTAGGTTCCATGTAATATTTTAGGTAATCTAAGCACCTCTTAAAAAAATATATATATAACATTTTTGTAAGCAAATGCACTTATATGCATATATATTTATATATCTTCTTACAAATATTGGTATGTATTGTGAAATTTTTGATTTTTACCCACAATAAAAAATAAATAAATTAAAAAAAAAAGAAAGAAAGAAGAATTAAACAGTTGCAATAAATAAATAAATAAATAAATGGACGAATTCCAGGCCAATTGCAAATGCAATACTTGCTGTAATAGCATGTGTGTCGTGTCCAGCAAGGATGTACATTAAAGAGACTGAATGAATTTTGGAGCTGTATAGGAATACAACATCTACCCTTGAATCTAGCTGTATGACATTTGACATTAATCAATCTCTTAATGCCTCAATTTCTTCTTCCATTTAATGACAGAAAACAATAAGAACTTTTTATATATGGCTTTAAAAAATACACTGGAGCTGTTTATTTAAAACTTGACAATATTACCTGGAATGTACCATTAATCAGTAAGCAGCATATTTTCATAGTCACTATCATTCAAAACTGTTCATATTATTAAGAATGTAATTTTATTCCAAAATTATGTTTTGTTTTGTGTGAATTTCTATTTCTTAATTTCTTCTCCTCAGGTTAGAGACTTCTGGAAAAATAGAGAGATCTTCTATTGAATTAGTTATGCTGGTATACAACAGTTCATATGTGGCCCTGGAATCTTTTGTTCTTAATGGCATTCCTGGTTTGGAAAGAGCACACAATTGGATCTCCCTTCCACTCTGTGCAATGTATGTCATCTCCCTTGTGGGCAACCTTGGTCTTATGTACCTTATCCCATATGAGGAGTCCTTACATCACCCAATATACTTCTTTCTGGCTATGCTGTCCCTTTCACCAATATCTTCACATGTACCACCATTCTACCCAATGCGCTGTGTATTTTCTGGTTCAATCTCAAGGAAATTAACTTCAATGCTTGCTTGGTCCAGATATTCTTTGTCCACGGGTTCACAGGTGTGGAATCTGGTGTCTTCTGCTGATGGCTCTGGACCATTATGGGGCAATTTGCTCTCCATTGATTTATGCCACTATGCTCACTAATCCTGTCATTTCCAAAACTGGGCGTGCTACTTTCCTGAGGGGTCTGATGCTGATGATTCCTTTCCTATTCTTCATCAAGCATTTGTCTTTCTGCCAAAGCAATGTTATTTCTCATACATACTATGGCCACATGTCTGTGGTGAAGTTATCCTGTGCCAGCATCAAGGTCAATGTCATCTATGGTCTGATGGCTGCCCTCCTGATTGGAGTGTTTGACATCTGCTGTATCTCGGTGTCTTACACCATGATCCTTCTAGCCGTGGTCAGCCTCCCATCAGCAGATGCTCAGCAGAAGGCCTTGCACTTCTACACTGCTCATATATCTGCCATCATAGTCACTTATGTTCCAGTATTGTTCACTTTCTTTACCCATCATTTTGGGGAGTACACTATCCACTGCCCTCTTCACATTATTTTAGCTAACCTCTAATTGCTTCTTCCCCCAACTCTGAACCCTATTGTTTATGGGGTGAAGACGAAACAGATTTGAGAAAGCATCACAAAGTTATTCAAGGGTCAGAAAGTAGCAAGTTGATCCAGTACAAATGAAATTAGATAGGAAGAATAAAAATGTAAAACAACAAAGAAAAAATGGCTATTCATCCATGTAGACCATCATACATTTTCCATTATCTCTACCAACAGATATTTTTGCAAATGCAGTGGGGAATTTTATACCTCATTCTACATTTATATCTCAGCACTTTGCCTTGTTTTTACTTCTATCACCAGTTTTGATCAGATTATTGATTTTAGTGCACTACAACTTCTATCTAAAGTATCTAAATTAAATATTTCCTTAAACTTTTGAGGGAATCTTTAGTATTTTGTGCACATTAATAATCCTCCTTATAGAAAGAAATTGCTTATCAGGACATTTTCCATGCTGGGGAGTCAAGGAAGGTAAAATATTGTTTATGATCTAATTTTAAGAAACTTTTTTTTCACTGTATATCCAATTAAGAAGATGTCAATGTCACTAACAGTCCATAGAACCCACACACAAGACTTACTTTTCTGATGGTTTGGATACTTCTGTAATGACAAGGCAGGTACAGTTTGGAATATTGTGTGGCTTTCCCATTTGAATGACAGATAATTGGTGAAATTATGAATTAATTCACCCATTAATTCATAGTGTTTCATAGTTCATTCTTTCATTATCTATATCAGTAAATATCTCTATCAATCACTAGAGCCTAAAATAGAACTGATAACTTTATCTTCTTGGTGACCACATACATGATATCATATCATATACTATAATAATAAGTGTGTTTACACCTTTTTTTGCTAATGTTAGAACATGTCTTTGAAGCCCTCACTATATATTTATCTTTATATTTCAAGATCTGAGATAATGTAGAGTATAAAGTATGAGTAAAATAAAAATTAATTAAGTTGCTAAATGAATGAGCCTACATTTCTTAGGCCCTATGTTAGGAACTAGCTATTGAAAACAACGGAGACATCCCCATCATAAAGAAGCTCACAGTCTAGTTGGATATCAATATAAATAGGTTTAATGTGTGTTTTGCTAGAAATGTTTTCAGAAGTCAGAAAAGGAGAAGGGTCAATCTATTCAAACTGGAAATTAAGGGGGCAATTTTGTATACCTGAACATATTGTTAGTTGGAAATGAATAAATGATTGAATGAAAAGTTAGTCACTCAAGTAGAGAAGAAGGCATATAATCAGATTATAGTTAGATAACAGAGATTTACATAAGTTATAAAACATTAGAAAAAGTGAGCCTCTAACTTTAATAGAATTAGAATGCCACAAAGAGGTGGCATTTAAGCCAGGATTAAATCATGAGGTGTTTCTCATCAACATGGTGACATGAGAAATCCTCTGAAGTTTAAGGAAAATGGGGCAGGGAGGGATTTTAAATAAATCATAGGAGCTGGAAGAAAAATCTGCAGAAAAATAAACAGAACAGATCAAGAATCCCATTAAAGGAACAGAGAAAAGGAAGTGTTGTCTTGGAGGTAAAACAACTGCACAAAAAGCACAATTTTAAAAATTGTATTGCATATCCTAGATATGAATCAGATGAAGAAGAGGTGAGAAAATCTGAACAGTTAAACATGGGCTATTCCAAAAGTCTAAAATAAGTTGGACCAAGCATCAAAGAAGAGCCTTAACATAAAGCCAATCAACAATAAAACCTTAGACAATAGGGAGAACTAGACTTTCAGAATTAACTCATCAAGATAATTAGATGCCTAGACATCAGCTCCAAATTATAAACCATAATAAGAAACAGGAAGATATAGCTCTGTCAGGGAACAAAATTAAAACTTGTGAGGAAACTCAAAAGTTGGAACAACTAATCAAAGATATTCAAACAAATCTCCTAAATTAATTCAAGGAAAATATGTATAAAGAGATTAAGGATATTAGGAAGAAAACATTTGAGCATAAAAAAATTGAAAGTATAAAAAGAACCATAACAGAAATTATATGGATGAAAAGCACAATAGTAGAGTTTAAAAATATGCTGGAGGCATACAACAGCAGATTTATACGATCAGAAGAAAGAATCATTCAACTAGAAGACAGGACAATCAAAATCATACAATCTTCATACAGAAGAGCAGATAGTGAAAAAAGTAGAAACAAATGAGCAGTGTCTTAGGGATTTGAGTGAAAGCATGAAGTACACAAACATGCTTCATGGGTGACTCAGAAGGAGAAGAGATGGTAAAGAGGGCAGAAAGAATATTTGAGGAAATAATGGCTGAAAATTTCCCAACTCATATGAAATACATGCCCAAGAATTGCAACATACTCCAAAAAACTTACTAGTCAAAATGTCAAATGCCAAAGAGAGAATTCTGAAAGTAGCAAGAGAAAAGCAACTCATTACATAGAAAGGATCCTCAAAAAGACTAAGTTCCAATTTCTCATCCAAAGCCATGGAGGCAAGAAGGCAGTGGTATACTATACTTAAGGTGCTGAAAGTGAAAAACTACCAGCCAAAAAGTATTTATCCAACAAACCTGCCCTTCAAAAATGAGGGAAAGCTTAAAATATTAAAAGATAAACAGAAACTGAGAGAGTTCATAAACATAAGGCTGTCCTTTAAGAAGTAAAGAAAATTCTGCAGGTTGAAAGGAAAAGAAAGGAGAGAGTGGCTTGGAATAGTGTTAAGAAATGAAGATCTTCAATAAAGATAAAAAAGGGCAAATGCAAAACTCATTTGTAATGTACCCTCAATATACAACCTTATTCTTTAATTCCTATAAAAATCAGAACACAATTGAACAAGAAAAAGACGTATTTCTAGTAATGGAGTTGCAAAATACAAACTGATAAAGTAGGACAAAGAAAAAGCTTATGTTCTTGAACTAATCCATTCCTGTGGGTGTGAGGCCCTTTAATTGCATTAAATTCAATTAAGTGGCCTTTAATTTGATCACTTAATTAGATTGCTTTAAGGCTTTTGATCGGACCATGTCAGTGAGGTGTGAGCCAGATTGGATCTCTGCCCTCTTGCTGGGCCTTTTATAAGTGGAGAAACAGAGGTAGGACACAAAGAGTACGGAAGTTGCCAAATTGATCCTTTTATATGAGAGAGGGAGGACTGCAGGAAAACAGAGAAGTCCGGAGAGGCTGAGAGAAGTCATGTAATCTGGAATCAGCAGAGCACAGAGATGGGAAAAGAGGCCCCTGAAGGGTTAGACCCATGGAGCAGGTCAAGTCTGAGGAAATGAGCCCCGTCTAATGCCTGTTAGCCACGTGGCAGAACACCAGGATCACCATTAGCAAACTTTGGTGAGAAAGCATTTCTGATGGTGCCTTGATTTCAACATATCAGGACCTCATAACTTTAAGCTTTTATCCCAAATAAAATTCCCATTATAAAAGCCAAATCATTTCTAGTACTTTGCATTGGCAGCCCTTTGGCAAACTAATACAAGGAGGGAATGCTTCCAAACTCCTTCTGTGAAGCCATCATCACCCTAATACTAAAGCCAGAAAAAGATACTATGAAAAACCGAAAATTAGAGACCAATTTCTCAAATGAATATAGATGTGACAATCCTCAACAAAATACTTGCTAGTCAAATCCAACAGCATATTAACAGATTTATACACCATGATCAAGTGGGTTTTATCCTAGATATACCAGGGGTGTTTAATACAAGAAAATCAGTTAGTGTAATATAGAAATATTAATAAATCGAAGAAGAAAAAAATCACAGGATCCTCTTGATTGATGCAGAAAAGGCTTTTTTGACAAAACACAGCATCTTTTCTTGGATAAAACACTATGAAAGATTGGAATAGAAGGAAGCTTTCTCAACATGATAAAGGGGATATATGATACATCAAAAACCCACAGCTAACATTGTACTCAATGGTGAAAGAATGAAAGCTTTCCTTCTGAGATAAGGAACAAGAAAAGGATGCACACTGTCACCACTGCTGTTCAATATAGTGCTAGAATTCTAGTTGGAGCAATTAAAAAAGAAAAAGAAATAAAATGCACCCAAATAGGAAAGGAAGAAGTAAAACTTTCACTCTTTGCTGATGATATGATCCTACACTTTGAAAATCCTGAAAATCCACAACAAAACTACTAGAGTTAATAAATGAGATCAGCAAAGTGGTGAGATACAAGATTAATATGCAAAAATCAGTAGCATTTCTTTATAACTCTAATGAACATTATGAGGATGAAGTCAAGAAAGAAATTCCATTCACAATAGTGACTAAAAGAATCAAATATTTAGGTATAAACTTAACCAAGGACATAAAGGACCTGTATTCAGAAAACTACAAAATATTGCTAAAAGAAACCAAAGAAAAATTTCATAAATGGAAGGACATTGCATGTTCATGGATTGGAAGACTAAATACCTTTAATATGACCATTCTATCCAAATGGATTTACAGATTCAGCACAATCTGAATAAAAGTTCCAACAGTCCCCCCACGCTTTTTTTTTTTTTTTTTTTTTTGCAGACCTGGAAAAACCAATTATCAAATTTATTCAGAAGGGCCCTTAATTGTCAAAAACATCATAAAAAAGAAGAACAAAGTTGGAGGACTATCATTTCCTGATTTTAAAGCATATGACTTAGCTACAGTAGTAAAAACAGCATGGTACTGCCATAAAGATAGACATATTGACCAATGGAATCAAACAGAAAGTTCAGAAATAGATCGTCACATCTATGGTCTGTGATTTTTGACAAGGTCGTCAAACCCATAAGGCTGGGTCAGAACAATCAATTCAAGAAATGGTGCTAGGAGAATTGGACATTCATGTCCAAAAGAAAGAAAGAGGACCCCTATCTCATACCTTATTTAAAAAATTAGCTCAAAATGTATCAAAGTCTTAAATATAAAAGCTAGAAGCATAAAACTCATAGAAGAAAATGTAGGGAAACATCTTAAAAGTCTTGTGGTAGGTGGTGGTTTCTTAATCCTTATACTCAAAGATGAGCAGCAAAAGAAAAAATAGATAAATGGGACTTCCACAAAATTATGTACTTGGAAGGAATTTGTCAAGCAGGTGAAAAGGTAGCCTATTCAGTAGGAGAAAATATTTGGAAAACAATTATCTGGTAAGAGTTTGTTGCCATACAATATAAAGAGATCATACTGCTCAAGGATATAAAGACAAGCAACCCAATTCAAAAATTGGCAAAAGACTCAAACAAACATTTTTCCAAAGAGGAAATAGAAATGGCCAAAAAGCTCATGAAAAGATGTGCAATATAACTAGCTAATAGGGAAATGCAAACAAAAACTAAAATAATGTATCATTTTACACATTATGGATGGCCATTTTTAAAAATCAGAAAACTACAAGTGTTGGAGAAGAAGTAGAGAAATAAGAACATTCCATTACTGCTGGTGGGAATGTAGACAGGTGCAGCCTCTGTGGAGGACAGTTTGGTGTTCCTCAGGAAACTAAATATACAACTGCTCTGTGATCCAGCAATCCAGCTACCTGAAATATATTCATAAGAACTGAAAGCAGGGATGCGAACTGAGATTTGCACGTCAATGTTCATAGTGGCATTATTCACAATTGCTAAAAGATGAAAACCCAAATGTCCATCAAATGATGCATTTATAAACAAAATTTGGTATATACATACAATAGAATACTATGCAGCTATAATAACAATTGAAGTCTGGGTGCATTTGACAACATGAATGAACTTTGAGGACATTATATTGAGTGAAATAAGCCAGAAACGAAAGGACAGATATTACATGGTCTCACTTGCCTGAAATAAAAACAGTGAGAAAACTCATGGAGGTAAAAATCTAGAATATAGGTTTCTAGGAGATAGAATGAGGGTTAAGAATGGCAAGCTGATGTTTAATGTAGGTAGAATTTATAATAAGGTTGATTTGTAAATGTGTGGTAATTTATAGAGTTGATAGTAACACACAATAGGAAGTATACATAACACTTCTGATTTATGAATCTGATTATGTCTGATAGTGATCATCTAGGGAATGTCAGTGTCAATAGAAAGAAAGCTAGAGGATAATCTAGGGACTGTATAACATAGTGAACTTGGTGGTGGATGAGGATTGTGGTTAATATTACAAATACAAAAATGTTCTTCCATGAACTAGAACAAATATACATCACTATTACAAAGTGTTAAGAATATGATGATACATGGGAAAAATACAACCAATTTAACTTCTGAAATATAGTTAATAGTGATATTGTAATATTTTTGCATCAGTGGCAAAGAAGGTATTATACCAATGCTAAGGGTCAACAATAGGAAGATATAAGAAGATATGGGATTTTTCTTTTTGTAGTATTAGAAACATTTAAAAACTGACTAAGATGATGACAGCACAACTCTGATGAAACCAAAAGCAACTGAGTGTACACTTTGGAAGGATTGTTCAAGGCACCCTGTGGTGAATGATGGATTGTAGTTAACAGTACAAATATGAGAATGTTCACTCATGAACTATAACAAACATACAATGCCAATACATGATGTTAATAATAGTGTGGTTTATGGGAAAAATCCACCAAATGTAAGCTATGGATTATAGTTAGCAGTAATATTTTGATGATGTCCTTTCATCATTTGTAACAAATTTCCCACAACAATGCAAATTGTAGTATTGGGTGATGTATGGGAATCCTGTATGGTATGCATGACTGTTTTGTAAACTTACAATGTCTCCAATAAAAAGTATATTGGTGGTTATTGCCCTTTAATATCCAAGCCAACATAATTTGACAGATGCTACTGTCTCTCTGTCATGATAGACAGGGTAGCAGCATGAAATTTAAATTACAAACAGGGCTTAATTTTAATCTGGAAGCATTATTGTGTCTCTGAGAACCCAGCACAGAAAGAGGAATGACCAGAAAACTATACCTTATCATCATAAATATAGTTGCTATAACCACAAAGATTTAGTTAGTTATTGATAGATTTCATAGGAGTTGGCAAGGGGCTATATATCTTATTATAGCCATGCAGAGGAAGATGCCTGACTCCATGCCCATAAAATAATGTATAACATTTGAACAAAGCACTCACGTAGACAGATGTTCTTAGCACTGGACCCTAAGAAGGGAAAGCCAGGCCCACTTCTTCCACAGCCAGATGCTCATGGAATAGTCTAAAGAAAGACACAGTATAACATCTTGATTGATGATGATAGAGTGGCACCAGAGGCAGGGAGATGAACTCAGAGACTTGGAACTTAGAACTGTTGGAATTTCTAAGAGACTGGAACATCCATCCCTAAGAGGAAAAATATTCAAGATTGCTCTTCTTTTTATTTATTTATTTTTTAGATTGTTCTGGGAATTGAACCCAGGACCTCATACATGAGAACCAGGCACTCAACCACTGAGCTACATCCATTCCCCAAGATTGCTATTCTTAATTATCCCATTACTGCCAAATTATCACAATGTTTGGCAAATAATTAACCGTGACTAGAATATTAAAAGAAGGATCATCAATATCTTCATTATTCCCATCAACCCCATTAGTATCCTGCCTTAAAAGAAAAATATGTGGCTTTTCTATGCAAAATATTTAAGGAGCAGTTATTAAGGATCAAAAAGAGAATGAGGAGTCATCTTCATTCTCCTCACAATCATTAACATTCATTGAATACTTAACCATGTGCCAGGAACTGTGTTATATACTTTGAATATATGATTTTAGTCAGTTCTCACATAAACTCTAACGTATATTGTATTAGTAAAACTATTTCATAAATGAATATTTAGGTATCTTGCACCACATCATCCAATTTGAATACCACATAGGTGGAACTAGAATGTAAGGTGCCACATATCAAAAGCTGGACTCTGAACAGAAACATTTACTCCTGTGTGCCTAAGTTTAGATTTGATGATGAATTATCTTCTTTAGGAAGTTACAGTCAGGAAAATATGACAATTTTTAAGGCACCTACCTTGGAATATGAAGCAAAGAGGTAGAAGCACTTTAAGTGTGAGCATTTGAGAGCTTTTACAACATTTTTGCATATAATGTGTTTCTCTCTAAATGTATATGAATTAGATTATCTCATTTTTTTCCTTTGACCTGAAACGCTAAAATTTTAATGGAATGGCCAAAGTTCATAGATTATGAAATTAAGGAAAAGGATTGGAAATTAAAATGTTTGTTATATTGAACTAAATTCTTAGCCATTAAAATATTGTTGTCTCTTGTAAATATTTTTTATTTTGTAGAGAGTACAGATACAACATTCTTATGAACAGATTAGAGAAGTAAAGTCAACATAACTGCACATGAATTGGTCTTAATAAATTTGAGCTATCATTATCTTTCTTTGTAAAGTATTCCAGGATGAGGAAATAAAATATCAGACATTGTATATATCTAAAATACTGAGGTGTAAACATTATGACTCTACACATGTGGCAGGTTGCAGATTCATTTGGTGGGTTCCAAAATAGACATGAATAATAATCCAAGATTAATTCACTAGGTCTAAATTGAAACATTAAATGTTTTATAAAATATAACCAAATATTTTGTACATATGTTACATATCAAACACAATATTGTTAACACTTTATTGTTAAAAATGAAGAAAGAAATCCCTCACTCAGAATGTGAGCTGATGCCAGAGCTGCTTTAAAGAGAAACTTTATTGGATAAAGGTACTAATTTCTAAGCTTTCAGTATCTAAATAAGCACTTTTAAATTTGGATACTGGTACTGGGATCACTGCATAAAGTTGAGAGTAGATAAAAGCTGTGACCTTGATGAAAAAAGCATCTGGAAAGATTACTCCCACAGAACGTTTATCGGCATTCAGGGTTCCAAGTGAAAACAAACATTTCCTAGGACATGAAAGTCACAAGCCTGCATTAGTGAGAGGATAGCATTTAAAATAATTTCACATGTGATGACTGTCAAGAAAAAGAATTAATATAAAAATATTTCTCAAGTCAAAAACTGGCAGAATCAAATAATATGATTTCATAGTAACACTCCCATAATTAAAGGTACATGGAATTTCAGAAGAACTAAGAATCCATACTGAAAATGAGCCCCCCACTTTAAAACCACATAAGAAAATGATTCAAAATGAAAGTCAAACAAGAAAATAAGTATAAAAAGCAGAAACTCTTGTAATTGAGATAAAGAAGAGATCATAAAATAAGTATGCTCATACATTCTCTAATAGGACAGCAAGAATCCCCCAAGTGCAAGGACAGTGCCTAGTGAAAGAAGACAGACCATCACACCAGGCCCTTGATATTGATGATTATACTTATGAACATTTTCTTGTGAAATTGAAATTTAGCCTAGTATTATATACTGCCTAAGAGTTACATCTTGAAAGCATCCTTGTTGCTCAAATGTGGCCTCTCTCTAAGTAAAACTCAGCATATAAATACACTACTTTCCCCATAGTATGGGGCATGACTCCTGGGGATGAGCCTCCCTGGCACCAAGGGATTATTACCAAGTGCCAACTAGCAATGCATCTGGAAAAAGACCTTGGCGAAAGGGAAAAATGGTAAATACAAATGAGTTTTTGTGGCTAAGAGACTTCAAAGTGAGTTGGGAGGTCATTCCAGAGGTTTGCAAGTCTCAGGAAGATCTCATTGACTGACACAGTAAATAATGACTGAAATAGTAGGGCTCCTGAGGGCTGTAGAGACATCCAGAAACTATAAGCAGGGCCAACAGCTCAGGAATTTGGCACCCTGGCAGTGGGCCTTAGTTTGGAATTTATGATCCCTTGAGTTAGACTCATTTATAGGCTCTCTACACCTGGCTTTTCCGCCCCTTTTACTTGAACCTATAATTGACACTATACTTGATAAATATATGTCCTAGGGACTTAACCCTCTAATCCATCCATGTGCCAGTTGAGCCCTGAATTTCAGCAGAGTTGCAACACCTACTCTCCAGTTCATTGGATTCACCCAGAACAACTAACAAGGAGATTATGATGTACCATACCCATCCCAAGGAACAGAGAGTGTCTGCAACTGCAAGCAAGATACTTCCATCCATCTGTCCCATGGGATCTAAGTTCCCTCTCAATTATAAGCAAAGTGGG
>JAKSZT010027173.1:342439-360296 GCA_026826555.1 Tolypeutes matacus | reverse complement strand
TTTTATGCCCATTTATTAATTGGGTCCTTTGTCTTTTTGTTGTTGAGTTGAGGGATGTTTTAAAATATTCTGGATGCTAAATCCTTATTGGATTTATGGTTTTGAAATATTTTGGGTTTACTTTTCACAACACTTATTATTTGTGTATGTTCATGTTTGAGTGATATACTTCATTAAATTAAAAAAAAATGAAAAACAAAACAAAACTGTTTTAGTTTCACAACCTACATGGCTTTGCAGCATGGTTGTTAGATCAATAGGACTGGAGTTGGACTTTAAAAAAAATTCCTGAAAAGACATGAAACATTTCCTTTAATGTCTATGCTAATTTATTTATCTACTGACAAACTGTTTTAGTTCTTTCTTATTTTCCTAAATCATCTTTAATTTTTAGTAATATTTTTACCTGTGAGATTATTAGTGTTGGTTATTATTTTGCAACTTTCCCTCAAATATATAGTGACCCTCAGTTTTCATTCATTCTAAAATATAAAATCTTCCTGGAGACGGTGTAAGTTTTGGTAGGACTTGTCAATTGACAAACTTTTATTAGGATATAAGCAGGATACAGTCGTTTTTCTTTGAGATCACAAATTGACACAATGGAGAAGCCTTTAATTTGAAGTGCCATTGGTATTCCTGCCTTAGGTATTCTCCCAGGGAATAGCTTTTCCCACCATGTGTAAATACCTGACTGTTGGAACTTTTATCAGCAGGGGTGATGTAGGCATTTGTAAAGATCAAGGATATGTACATTTCATTTTATTTCCTCTTTTAAGCCCCACGTAACATTGCTTTACTCCACTATATCTAATGATTCTGGGGTACTACAGAACATATCAATTTCACTTTGGTGAGAGATAGATTCAAAAGTATTTTAGGCCAAAGTCTTTCCACTCTGTTTCTTTATTCAGAGTGAACATTCCAGAAAGTTTGTTTGAAATCTATTACGGATGTACTGATGACCCCAATTCTGTTCAGTCAACTTATGTATTGATATAAGTTCCATTTTTGCAATGATAATTTTTATGTGAAAGACATGGAGATAAATACAGATGAAGACTGTACCCTCTCTAATTGGCCCATGATTATTCTTGATTATAAATGGAAAGGTAAGAATTATATAAAATTAGGAAAATTAACAGTAGTAAATAATGAGCAAAATGTGTAGAATGGCTGATATTGGCACAGAGATATTTCAGAAGAGGGAGAATATGTAAAAATGAAATCAAATAAATACATTTAGAGATTTAACGAAATAATATTTCCTAAGACTATATTCAAAATTTGTGATTTAAGCAACTGCACAGACTAGACTGTCAAGTGCCTGTGTCTCCATCCCTGCCACTGAAAAGGTAGAAAGGACAGTATTCTCTCAGCCTCTCCAGGCAACTGCAGGCACTTTCAGCCCACATGGACTGGATTGTTGGTTACCTGTGGTTCCATCCCTAGCCAAGAAAGAGCAGAAGGGATAGTACTCCCCCAGCCTCTCAGAGCAAATGCGGGTGTTTTGGTCCACACATACTATTTTACTGGGCACTCCTGAGGCTCCATCTCCACCCCTGGTAGGGGAAGATGGGACCTGATGCTATTACAGTCTACCTGGACAACTGCAGTCAGTTTTGACCCACATGGTTTAGTTTGCTGCCCACACCTGCAGCTCTATCTCTGTCCCAGGCAGGGGAGGGAGGAGCGTGAAGTTTCATCAGTCTGTCTGGGCAACTACAGAGTCTTGGCCTGCATGGCTTGGATTACTTCACACGGCTATGGCTCTGTCTCTGCCTCTGGCAGAGAAAGGTAGAAGAAGTTCCATCAGTTCCGGGGGCAATGCAGGCAGCTTACAGTATCAACTGCAAACTTGGTTCCTACTATACAACCAGCAAAGTAAAAAGGGCAAGAAACAGACAAAAAAAAAAAAAAAAAAAAAAAAAAGAGCTGAAAAATTCCCATTGGCTAAACCAAGCCACTGTAAGTTTCCAAATTAAGTTGATCTGGGTATCAGAAGGGGCTATAGTTTTGTTTTCTTGTGACATCTTTATGTAGCTTTGGTATTAAGGTGATGTTGGCATCATAGAATTAGTTAGGCAATATTCCCTCCACTTCTACTAAGAGTTATGTTTTGTTTTACCGAACTGGCAAATTCAGACAAAAATATAACTAAAATCTTTTCTCACTTTTTCCCTGATCTCTGTCTCTCAGTATCAATGAATGAAAAAATATACATTTCTTGAAGTAAAAATACCATAGATTTGGATTCTTTCTCAAAAGCTATTTCCAAAGCAGCTTTATAAAAAACTGAAAAATGAAAATGATTGCAGGAGGAGAATTAATATTTTGTGGGCTGATTAGAGATGAGAACTCTGAGTTTAAAGACTTATATTTTAGAGATTAGGAATAAAAGTCGTTTTGGTAAAAAGAGGATTGATATTGCTTTGGAATTTCTTCTGATTCCTTTGGAGCAATTCATATCTGTAGAAATTAGATAATTGGGTAGACACACCTACCTACCGGTGGGGGAATTTTATTTCTCATGGTCAAGGCACAGCTTTCTTTATCCAAACCATGTTATCTTTATGCACCTGGACACTCTCTAAACCAGAGGCTCTTAACCTTTTTTGTTCCACTGACCCCTTTGCCAGTCACGCAAAAACCATGCACCCCTTACTAAGTCAACTCTATACTGTGTATTATTTAATAAATATATCTACACCTGCACCAACACATTCCCTCAATAATAATGTTATTTTATTTTATTTTTTTAGGTACTCAGGTAAAATTTATTGTCTTTTAAAGAATTTACAATGTCAGCTTTCTTTAAAAAAAACAAAAACAAATCAATTTTATTGATACATATCAATAAAGCATACGATTCAACCAAAGTGTACAATGAGTGGTACTTCCTAAAATCATATAGTTGTGAGTTCATCACTTCAATCATTATTAGAGCATTTTCATTATCTCAATAATAATAAAAATAAACAAAAAACAAACAAGAAAATTCCTCGCCTATCAATCTCTCTATGCTTTCCCCACTATACATAGCTGCTGTTTCTAGCTATTCTATCCAGTGTATAATCAATGTCTTTTTAGTATAATCACAATGTTGTACATTCATCATCTCAAAAATTTTAGAACAATTTCATTACTACAAAAAGAAAGACTACACACCCTTTAGCATTCCTTCCTCAGACCTACATAACCTGTACTCTACTTCAACTTTATAAATTGATTTATATTTACATTTTTTGTAAATGGAATCACACAAAATGTAGTGCTCTGTGTCTGGTCTCCATCAGTTAGTATAATGTGGGGTATTTTTTTGCTGGAAATTAACATTTTGTACTATTAACTTCAGCTTCAAAGAAAAACAGTTTTATATATGCAATTCTTCCCATAGTTATATTTCACATGATATATTGACATTGCATATAATACACTTAGTTCATAATAGGGCAATCATACAGTATTTGTCCTTTTGTGTCTGACTTGCTTCACTCAACATAATGTCCACCAGGTTCATCCATGTTGTCATATGTTTCACAACTTCATTTCTTCTTACTGCTGCATAATATTCCATCGTGTGTATACTCCACAATTTGTTTATATATTCATCAGTTGGTGGACACCTGGATTGTTTCCAATTTTTGGCTATAGTGAATAATGCTGCTATGGACATCAGTGCGCAAATAGCTATTTCTGTCACTGCTCTCAGTTCTTCTGGATATTTACCTAGCAATGTTATTTCTGGGTCCCATGGCAAGTCTATATTCAACTTCCTTAGGAACTGCCAAACAGTCCTCCACAGTGCCTATACCATTTCTACATTTTCACCAACAGTGAATAAGCATTTCTATTTCTTCACATCCTCTCCAACATTTACAATTTTCAAACTTTGTAATAGTGGCCAGTCTAACAGGTGTGAAATGTATCTCATTGTAGTTTTAATTTGCATTTCCCTAATCACTAGTGATGTTGAACATTTTTTCATATGTTTCTTTGCCATTTGTATTTCTTCTTTATACAGTTGCTTTTTCATGTCTTTTGCCCATTTTTAGTTGGATACGTTGTCTTTTTATTGTTGAGTTGTATGACCACCTTATATATCATGGATATTAAAGCCTTATCAGATACGTGACTGCCAAATATTTCTTCCATTGAGTCAGCTGCCTTTTTATCCTTTTGACAAAGTCCTCTGAGGTGCAAAAGTGTTGAATTTTGAGGAGGGGCAATTTATTTTTCCTTTTGTTACTCATGCTTTGGGCATAAGGCTTAAGAAACTACCAACTACCACAAGATCTTTTTTTTTTTTCCTGAATTCATGCTTGACTTATTGTTTTAAATATTTATTTAATTTTAAAAAAGATATTAGATTACACAAATGTTACACAAAAAATATAGGGATTCCCATATGCCCTGCTCTCCACACCTCCCACATAAGGAACATCCTTCATTAGTGTGGCACATTCATTGCAATTGCTAAATGCATCCTGGGGCATTGCCACTGAGCATGGAGCATAGTTCACATTGTAGTTTACATACCACAAGATCTTGAAAATGTTTTCCAGCATTTTCTTCTAGGAGTTTTATGGTTGTTGTTTTTATATTTAAGCCCTTAATCCATTATGAATTAATTTTTGTATTAGGTGTGAGATAGAAGTCTTCTTTCTTTTGAATATGGCTACCCACTTCTCCCTGCACCATTTGTTGAATAGATTGTTCTGGCCCAGCTGAGTGGGCTTAAAACCTTGTCAAAAATTGCTTGACTGTAGATGTGAGGGTCAATTTCTGAATTCTCAATTGATTCCATTGGTCAATCTGTCTGACCTTGTGCCAGTACCATGCTGTTTTTACCACTGCAGATAAGTAATATGCTTTAAAGTCAGGAAGTGAGAGTACTCCAGATTTGTTCTTTTTAAAGACATTTTTGGCTATTGGGGGATGCTTACCCTTCCAAATAAATTTGATTATTGGCTTTTCAATTTCTGCAAAATAGGCTGTTGGGATTTTTATTTGGATTGCGTTGAATCTGCAAATCAGTTTGGGTAAAATTGACATCTTCACAATTTTTCTCTTCCAATTTATAAACACAGAATGTCCTTCCATTTATTTAGTTTTCTTTGGTTTCTTTTAGCAGTGTTTTGTAGTTTTCTGAATACAGGTCCTTTATGTCCTTTATGTCCTTGGTTAAGTTTATTCTTAAATAAATATTTTATTGTTTTAGTTGCTATTATAAGTGGAATTTTTTTCTGATTTAATCCTCAGACTGCTCATCAGTATTGTATAGAAATGCTTTTGATATTTGCATATTAACCTTGCATCCGTCACTTTGCTGAACTTGTTTATTAATTCTAGTAGCTTTGTTGTGGATTTTTTAGGATTTTCTAGGTACAGGATCATGTCATCAGTAAATAGTGAAAGTTTTACATCTTCCTTTCCTATTTCCTATTTTATTTCTTTGTCTAGCCTAATTGCTCTAGCTAGAACTTCTAGCACAATATTGAATAATAATGGTGACAGTGGGCATCCTTGTCTTTTTCCTGATCTCAATGGGAAAGCTTTCAGTATTTCACCATTGAGTACAATGCTAGCTATAAGTTTTTCATATATGCACTTTACCATATTGAGAAAGCTTCCTTCTATTCCTATCTTTTGGGTTGTTTTTATGAAGAAAGGGTGCTGTATTTTGTCTAATAACTTTTCTGCATCAGTCGAGAAGATCATGTGATTTTTCTTCTTCAATTTACCAGTGTGGTTTCTTATACTAATTGATTTTCTTAGGTTGAACCACACTTGCATACATGGGATAAAACCCACTTGAGCATGGTGATATAATTCTTTTAATGTGCTTTAGGATTCCATTTGCAAGTATTTTGTTGAGGATTTTTACATGTATATTCATTAGAGATATTGGTCTATAGTTTTCTTTTTTCATAGTATCTTTATCTGTTTTTGGTATTACGGTGATAATATTGTAGAATGAGTTTGGTAGTATTCTTTCCTGTTCAAATTTTTGGAAGAGCTTGAGCAAGATCAGTATTACTTCATCTTTGAATGATTGGTAAAATTCACTGGTGAAGCCATCTGGTCCTGGGCTTTTCATCTTTGGGAGATTTTTGATGACTGTTTCGATCTTTTCCCTTGTGATTGGTTTGTTGAGGTCTTCTATTTCTTCTAAGGTTGAAATGTTCATTTTTTCCAGGAATTTGTCCATCTCTTCTACATTTTCTAGTTTTTTGGTATACAATTGTTCATAGTATCCTTTTATGATCTCTCTTATTTCTATGGGGTCAGTGGTATTGTCCCCCATCTTATTTCTGATTTTATTTATTTGTGTCTTCTCTCTTTTTTTCTTTGTCTGTCTAGCTATGGGTTTGTCGATTTCATTGATCTTCTCAAAAAAACAAATTTTCATGTTGTTGATTGTCGCTACTTTTTTGTTGTTGTTCTCAATTTCATTTATTTATTCTATGACCTTTATTTTTTCTTTCCTTCTGCTTGGTTTAGGATTAGTTTGCTGTTCTTTTTCTAGTTCTTTAATATGTGCAGTTAGATCATCAATTTTAGCTCTTTCTTCTTTTTTAATGTAAGCAATTAGGGCTATAAATTTCTCTGTCAGCACTGCCTTTGCAGTTTTCCATGGGTTTTGAAATGATATGTTGTGATCTCATTTTCATCATCTCAAGATATTTTCTGAATTTTCTTGCAATTTCTTCTTTGGTCCACTGATTGTTTAAGAGTGTGTTGTTTAATCTCCATATATTTATGAATTTTCCCTTTTTCTGTCCATTATTGATTTCCAGCTTCATTCTATTATGATCAGAGAAAATGTTTTGTATACTTTCAATATTTTTAAATTTATTTTTGAGAATTATCTTGTGACCCAACATATGATCTATCTTGAAGAAGGATCCATGAGCACTTGAAAAGAATGTATATCCTGCTGTTTTGGGGTGTAATGCTCTATAGAAGTCTGTTAGGTCTAGTTCATTTATCATATTATTCAAGTTCTCTGTTTATTTATTCTCTGTACAGATGGTCTATCCAATACTGAAAATGGTGTATTTCAGTCTCCAACTATTATAGTAGAGGCATCTATTTCTCCCTTCAGCTTTGCCAGTGTGTACTTCGTATATCTTGGGGCACTCGGGTTAGGTGCATGAAGATTACAATGATTATCTCTTCTTATTGAATTACCCATTTTATTAATATATAATGACCTTCTTCATCCCTTATAACAGTTTTGCATTTAAAATCTATTTTGTGTATTTCACTACACTAGCTCTTTTATGTTTACTATTTGCATGGAATATCTTTTTCCAACCTTTCACTTTTAACCTGGTTGTGTCCTTACTTCTGAGGTGAGTCTCTTATAGATAATATATAGACAGGTCATATTTTAAAATACATTCTATCAGTCTGTGAGTTCAAGCCATTAACATTAATGTTTTAAATATAAAGGCATTACTTCCTTTATCCATTTTGACCTTTGGCTTTCATTTTTTGTATCATACTATGGTCTATCTTTTTACACTTTCTAATAGTCTTCACTTCTACACTCTTCTACAGGTCTCTCATCCTTGTTTTTTTCCTTTCAGGCTATGGCACTCCCTTTATTATATCTTGTACTTCTGGTCTTTGGGTAACATTCTCTCAGTTTTTGTTTGTCTGTGAAGACTTTGAACTCCCTGTCATTTTTGAAGGCCAGCTTTGCCAGATACAGAATTCTTGGCTGCCAGTTTTTCTCTTTCAATACCTTAAAAACATCATACCACTTTCTTCTCCCCTCCATGGTTTCTGATAAGAGGTCAGCACTTAATCTTATCACGTTTCCCTTGTATGTGAAACTTTGCTTTTCTATTGCTGCTTTCAAAATCTTCTCTTTATCTCTGATATTTGTCATTCTGAATAGTAGTTTTCTCAGGGTAGATCTATTCATGTTTATTCTGCTTGGAGTGCACTGTCCTTCTTGGATATTGATATTTATATCTTTCATAAGGATAAGGAAGTTTTCAGTAATTATTTACTCAAATATTCTTTCAACCCCTTTCCACTTTCTTCTTCTCCTGGAATTTTTTTCTACTTCCTTGTCTCTCTGTCCCTCACCCTCCTGGGAGTTGTGAAACCCTTTCTTGGTTTGCTGACCCCCAAAGCAAATCTCTTGGGCAGCCATTGATACTTTCTCCATTGTTTTTTGAGAGCACCGAGGCTTATCTGCCTAATCAGATGCCATATTCCCACAATCCCTCCTAAAAATGTTATTTTGAATTTCAATTCAAGGTCACAGACCCTTTGTTAATAACCCCTGCACAACCTTAGATAGCTAAAGGGCATGAAGACTATGTAGACAAATGCGTGTGTGGCTGGGGGTGAAAAGCAGTGCTGGGACTCTGTGGAGGAAGAGTTAGTATGTATGTGGAATGGAACATTTTTCAAAAACAGTTCCCTAGGAAAAAATACTGGAAATGAGGAAGAGTTAAATTAACTCTGGTTGCAATTAATGCAGGAAATTTTAGGATCATGAGAGAGTAAAATTAAGAATAAAAAAGAGGCAGAAAAAAAAAAGTAGGAGTAGAAGGAGGAGAGAGAAAACAAAAATTCAGGACAGTTTAACACAACATGATTACTGTAAAAGATATGGCCTCCAAGAGTAAGAACAAATAATAATTTTGAGGAAAGAAAGAGGGGAGATTCTGGAAGGTACAATTGTTCTCCCCTTCTTATTACTTCAATTATAAGAATTTCTTTGAACTAAAATTCCTTCAGTCGTATAGGAAACTTCTGAACATATGGGCACCAGACTTCAGTATTTAATAATATTTACTACTGAGGTCTGAGATCAACACTGACTCAGTTAGTGATCAGGCTGTCTTGGAGAGTTTTGCATTTGCCTATGCTAGTGGCTGGATGAGCAAGTTAGTCTCAATCAGAGGCAAATTGTTAACAAGTCTTTGCTGAAGACCTAAAGCCTTATTCTCCCAGCGTATATCATAAAATTGTAGACATTTGGTCTCTCTAAGCCAAACTCAACATATAAATGAATTACCTTTCCTCTGGCATGGTACAAGACTCCTGGGAATGAGCCTCCCTGGAATCAAGTTATTATTATCAAGAGCCAACTAGCGATGACTCTACAATTATGGGGGGGGGGCTTTAATACACTATTATCACCATTAAATAGAACATCTCGACAGAGGGTCAATAAAGAAACAGAGGCCTTGAATAATGTTAGAGGATCTAGAGCTAACAGATATATGCAGAACATTACACCCAAATACAGTGTCATGTACATTCTTCTCAAGTGCACATGGATCATTCTCCAGAATAGACAACATGCTAGGTCACAGAACAAGTATTAACAAATTCAGAAGGAATGAAATTAAACAAAATATCTTCTTAGACCACAGTGGAATGAAGCTGGAACTCAATAAGGGACAGAGAACCACAAAAGGCTCAAAGATATGGAAGTTAAACAAAACTCTTAGACAATCAGTGAGTCAAGGAGGAAATTGCAAAACAAATCAGTAACTATCTTGAAACAAATGAAAATGACATCACAACATATCAAAACTGATGGGATGCAGTAAAAGCAGTGCTGAGAAGGAAATTTTTTAGCCATAAATGCCTAAATTAGAAAAGAAGAAGGAGCTAAAATAAAAGACCTAACTGAACACCTGTAGTAGCTAGGAAAAGAAAACAATCCCAAAGCAAGGAGAAAGAAGGAAATAATAAAGACTAGAGCAGAGCTAAATGAAATTGAAAATAAGAAAACTCTAGAAAAAAAATGAACAAAACGGAAAGCTGGTTCCTTGAGAAGATTTATAAAATTGACAAAATCTTAGCTAGACTAACAAAGAAAAAGAGAAAGAAGATGCAAATACATAAAATAAAAAATCTGGGAGGGAATATCTTTACTGATCCCACAGAAATAGAATATCATAAGAATATAATTTGAAAAATTGTATACCAACTAGATGGATAACTTAGATGAAATGGACAAATTTCTAGAATCACACAAGCAGACTACATTAACAAAGAGAGAAATTGATGAACTCAACAGACCAATCATAGTTAATGAGATATAATTAGTCATCATAAACCTCCCAACTAAGAAGAGCCAAGGACCAGATGGTTTCACAGGTGAATTATACCAATCACTCTGGAGAGAACTAACACCAATCCTGCTTAAACTCTGCCAAAAAATAGAAGTGGAGGGAACATTGCCTAACTCATTTTATGATGCCAACATCACCCTAATACTAAAGCCACATAAAGACACCACAAGAAAGGAAAACTGTAGACCAATCTCTCTAAGGAAATAGAATGCTAAAATAATCAAACAAATATTTGCTAATCATATTCAACAACACATCAAACAAATTTATACACCATGACCAAGTGGATTCCATCCCTGGTGTGCAAGGATGTTTCAACATAAGAAAATCAATCAATGTAATACACCATATTAACAGATCGAAAGAGAAAAATCACATAATCATCTCCATTGATGCTGAAAAAGCATTTGACAAAATCCAGGATTTTTCTTGATACAAAATTCTTCAAAAAATAGGAATAGAAAGAAACTTTCTCAACATGCTAAAGGGTATAGATGAAAAACTCACAGCTAACATCATATTCTGAAGTCTTTCCCTCTAAGAACTGTCACCACTTTTATTAACATTGTTTTAGGAGTTCTTGCTTGAGCTCTTAGGCAAGAAAAATATATAAAAGGCATCCAAATTAGAAAGGAAGAAATAAGAATTTCACTCTTTGCAGATGATCCAATTCATCGAAAGCCATGAGAAATTTACAACAAAGCTTCTAGAGCTGATAAACAAGTTCAGTAAAGTGGCAAGATATAAGATTAACATGCGAAAACCAGTAGCATTTCTGTACACAAATAATGAGCAATCTGAGGAGGTAATCAAGAAAAAACTTTCATTTACAATAACAACTAAAAGAATCAACTTCTTGGAACAAACTTAACTAAGGATGTAAAGGACTTGTACAAAGAAAACTACCAGCATTGTTAAAGGAAATCAAAGAAGATGTAAACAATTGAAAGAATATTCCATTTTCATGTACTGGAAGACTAAACATAGTTAAAATGTCTGTCCTACACAAATTGATTTACAAATTTAATGCAATCTCAATAAAAATTGCAACAGCATTTTTTACTGAATTGGGAAAGATAATTATGAAATTTATCTGAATGAGCAAGGGGCCCTGAATAGTCAAAACCATGTTGAAAAAGAAAAACAAAACTGGAAGAATCACACTACCTGAATTTAAAGCATACTACAAAGCTACAGTGGTCAAAACAGCATGGTATTGTACAATGATAGATATTCTGACCAATGGAACTGAATTGAGAGTTCTGATATAGATTCTCATATTTCAGACAACAGATATTTGACAAGACCACTAAGTCCACTCAATTGAGGCAGAATGGCCTTTTCAACAAATGGTGCTTTGAGAACGGGATATCCATATCTAAAAGAATGAGAGAAGATCACCATCTCAAGTCCTTTAAAAAATTAACTCAGAATGGATCAAAGATCTAAATATAAAAGCCTAGACCATAAAGGTCCTAGAAGATTATGTAGGGAAGCATTTATGAGATCTTGTAATAGGAAATGGTTTCATAAACTTTATGCCCAAAGCACTAGCAATGAAAGATAAAATAGATTACTGAGACCTCAAAATTTTTAAAAAAAATTGTGCTTCAAAGGAGTTTGTCAAGAAAGTGAAAAGGCAGCCTTCTCAATGGGAGATAATATTTGGTAATCATTTAACTGATAAGGGCCTAATATCTAGAATATATAAAGTAATACTACATCTTGAAAATAAAAAGATAAACAGTCTATTTTAAAAAATGGATAAAAGATTAGAATTGACATTTCTACAAAGAAGAAATACAAATGGCTAAAAAGCACATGAAAAGATGCTCAACATCACTAGCTATTAGAGAAATGCAAATCAAAACTACAATGAGATATTATTTTACATTTATCAGACTGGTGGTTATTTAAAAAAAACAGAACTAAAAGTGTTGGAGAGGGTGTGGAGAAAATGGAACCTTGTCCACTGTTTTTGTGGGAATGTAGAGAGGTACAGCCATTGTGGAGGACAGTTTAGGCATTCCTCAGGAAGTTTACTGTAGAACTGCTTGCATATGATCCTGCAATCCCACTTCTGGGTATAGAACCAAAAGAATAGAAAGCAAGAACATGACCAGATATATGCACACCAATGTTCATAGTGACATTATTCACTATTGTCAAAAGTTGGAAGCAACCCGAGAGTCCATCAACAGATGTGTGGATAAGCAAAATGTTGTGTAAACATACAATGGAATACTATTCAGTTGTAAGAAGGAGTGAAGTATTGACACATGTGACAACATGGATGAGTCTTGAAGACTTTATGTTGAGTGAAGTAAGCAAGTCATTGAGGGACAAATATTATATGACTTAAGCAAATTGAACAAACTCATAGAGCTAGACTATGGAAGATGGGTTATGAGGAGACAGAAAGGGATTAGAGTGCGGTGAAATGAGGCTTAATATAAGCAGAACCTATAATAAAGTGGAAGGGGTAGATTGGCAGGGATGGGAGTGATAGTAGTTTAGTGATGTGATTGGGTTTGATGGTGCTAGAATGTTAGGGAAAGTAAGGTGGGGGTTAGGATGGGCTATCCATGGAACGGGGGGGAAGGCTGGAGGAAGGACCACATGAAACCTGGGGATTTGTAGGTCTGTGGTTTAAACCACAATGATGGGAATGTACTTTTGGCAAATATGGCAGGGGAGGGTTATAAGGCATGGTATCAGGGGTGGGGGGATATGTGGGATAGAGCACACCTGGGGCTTGCTTCTATGGAATATGAAAGTGTTCTTCTTATCATAGTGTAATATCTCAGTGTGTGGAGACCCAAACAATAAACAAGAAAATATTAATCTCCCATTCCTGGAAGTCCTGCTATGTTCTCAGTTAGAGGGCAAGTATCTCTCGAGAACATAGGCAGCACCTAATAAAAGAACACAGACCAGTGTGGCAAACCCTCAATATTACTGCATGGAACTCTGAACCTTATTCTTCCAAAATTGAAACTTAGTGCTACGATTGGTTCCGAGGGGAGGTGAGGAAATAATAGAATAGATGGAACATAGGGAATTTTTATGGCATTGGAATTGCTCTGCATGATCTTGCAATGATGGATACAGGTTACCCTAGACTTTGTTAGAATCTATAAAAGTGTACTGGGCAGAATATAAACCATAAATTAAACCAATGCTTCAAGATTTTTTCATCAGTTGTAAACTAATGTACCATACTCATTTAAGATGTTATTAAAAAGGGAACATTTGAGAGGGGGAATAAGTTGTATAGGAATCCCTTATATTTTCTAAGTGACTTTTCTGTAATTAAAGCTTATTTGAAAATAAAGTGAAAAAAAATAAAACAGTGGGGGAATAACAAAGAAATTGTCACTGTACATAAAAGAACAAATTTATAGGGATGAAAGAAATGATGCAAAAATATTTTTTATTTTAATTTTATTTATTTAATATTTTTATTTTTTATTCTTTTTTCTATAATGATTTATTCTGTTGTGAATTCCTTTCTTTTTTCAATAATCATCTGTTAAATGAAAATGCAGCATCATTTATTTCTTTTTGGAGTGAGGTATTGCTTAAACCTTATACCATCCCACCATCTCATCTAGAATGAGATGAGGTGCCAGTAGTGATTTTAATTTGATTAATAATTAAATTTCACAAATGATATCAAATATCTATAATGTACCACACACCACTTTATATTTTAATATACTCTTAAATTTTTTTAAAAGATTCTTTTATATAGCATAAATATTACATAAAAAATATAGGGGATTCCCATATGCCCCACTCCCTAGCCCTCCCACATTTTCCAACAATAATAGCATCCTTCATTAGTGTGGTACATTTGTTACAATTGATGAACACATTTTGAAACATTGCCACTAAGGGTGATTATATTTTATATTGTAGTTTACACTCTCTCCCACACATTTTTGTAAGTTATTACAAGATATATAATGGCTTGTATTTGTCATTACAATGTCATTCAGAACAACTCTCAAGTCCTGAAATTTTCCCCAAATTAAAACAATGTTTCCCTCTCCTTCCCCTCAGAGCCTCCAGTGGCCACTACCTCCACATTAATGATAAAAGCTCTTCCATTGCTAGAATCACAATAAGTCTACAGTAAAATAACAGTAAGTCTACTCTAGTCCATCGCTCATTCCCCAATCCTGAGGATTCTGGGATGGTGATGCCTACTCTGCCTCTAATTGAGAGGGGACTTAGATCTCATGGGGCGATGGATGGTACTATCTTGCTTGCAGTTGCAGACACTCTCTGTTCCTTGAGATGGTTGTTGTCCATCATCAACTCCTTTTTAGTTGTCCTGGGTGAGTCCAGCGAACTGGGAAATAGGTGTTGCAACTCTTTTGAAATTCAGGGCTAAATTAGTACATGGACAGCCCAAAGATTTAAGTCTCTTGGATATACACCTATCAACTCTAGTACTAAATATAGGTTCAAATAGAAGGGTCAGAAGAGCCATGTGTTCAGAAACCACTACTGAGTCCAACTCTGTCACACTGGGAGGTATAAATTCCAAAGTAGGGCCCACTGACTGGGTGCCAAACTCCTGTGCTGTCTGCTCTGCCTATAGTGTCTGGAAGTCTTCAGAGCCCTCAGAACTCCTGCTATTTGAGGCAATATTTACTGTGACAGTCAATGAGGTCCTGCTGAGACATGCATAAGCTTTTGGGGGGGGCTTCATTTTGGGGAAGGGTTAGGATTGTAGAAGAGTCATAACTTGGCAGGAGAGGATCACTGGTGCAGGATGTCAGTTGTGAGAGCATGTGTGGGAAAGGGTGCACCTGGAACATGACTCTGTAATATGAATGTGTTCAAGTGGTCATGGGGTATCGTCTTAGTGGCTGTAGACCCCCACAATAACTGAAAGAATATTGAATTCCCATCCTGGGGAGTCCTGCTAAATCCTCTAACAGAGTGGCAGGAATCCCTAGAGTACATGGGCAGTATCTAGTGAAGGAGGACAGAGCAAAATGCCAGGCCCTTGATATTAATGGTTGCGCTTAACTTTGTTCTATGAAATTGAAACTTAGCCTACTATTATATATTACCTAAGAGTTACCTCCTGAAAGCCTCCTTGTTGCTCAAATGTGACTTCTCTTTAAACCAAACTTAGCATATAAATACACTATCTTCCCCCTGGTGTGGGACATGACTCCCAGGGATGAACCTCCCTGGCACCAAGAAATTATTACCAAGCACCAACCAGCAATGCATTTGGAAAAAGACCTTGACCAAAGGGGGAAATTTTGAATACAGATGAGTTTTTATGGCTGAGAGATTTCAAAATGAGTTGAGATATCATTCCAGAGGTTATGGTTATGCATGTCTCAGGAGGATCTATCAAATGCCACAGTTAACTGTGACTCAATCAGGGGTGTTCCTGAGGGCTCTAGAGATATCTAGACACTATAGGCAGGACAGACTGTCTCAGGAAACTGGCAGCTTGTCAGTAGGTCTTATCTTGAAATAGATGTTCTTCAATATAACAGAGAAAAACTCATATATAATTTCCATACACATGGCTCTTCTGCCTTTTTTATTTGAAAGTATAATTAGTATTACACCCATTAAATATATATACCAGAGACTTAAATCTTCAGTCTATTCATATTCCAGTTGAGTTCTGAATCTCAACAGAGTTGCAGTGAACACCTACCCTCCAATTCACTGGACTCTCCCTGGACAAATAAAAATATAAGGATGATAGACACCAACCATCTCAAAAAACACAGAGTTTTGATGCAAGCAAGATTGTTCCATCCATCTGTCCCAAGGGATCTAAGCACCCTCTCAATCAGAAACAGAGTCAGCATCACCCTCCCAAAATCCTCAGGATTGAAGAATGAACAAACATAAGAGGGAATGCAACTATGGATTAAAGCAGACTTATTATTATTCTAACAATGATGGAAGAACTTATAACATCGATATAAAGGCAGTGGTCAACAGTGGTTCTGAGAAGAGGAGGAGGGAAGAATAAGTGTAACATGGGGCATTTTGGGGACATTGGAATTGTTCTGCATGACATTGTAATGATGAATACAGGCCATTATACATTTTGTCAAAGCCTATAAAAATGTGTAGTGCAAAGTGTAAACTATAATCTAAACTATTGAACATGGTTAGTAGCAATGCTTCAATATGTGCTTATCAATTGTAAAAAATGTACCACACTAATGACTGATGTTGTTAATAGGGAAAATTGTGGGAAGGGGAGAGGATGGGGTATATGGGAATCCCCATATAGTTTTTGATGTATCATTTATGTAATCTAAAGCTTCTTTAAAAATAAAATTAAAAGAAAGAAAGAGCTACAATCAATGAACTCAATACACAGCTGGAGGAAATAGAAAAAGAACAGTAAAGTATTCTGAGAGAAAGCAGAAGGAATGAAATAACAAAGATCAGATCAGAAATAAATGAAATTGAGAACATCAACAACAACAAAAAACAATAGAAGGAATCAACATAAACCAAAAGTTGGTTCTTTGAGAAAGTTAACAAAATCTAAAAACCATTAACTAGACTGACAAAGAAAAATAGAGAGAAGATGCAAATAAATAAAAGTAGAAATGAAAATGGGGCCATTACTACTGACCTCACAGAAATAAAAGAGATCATAAGAGGATACTATCAACAGCTGTCCTACAACAAACTAGACAATGTAAATGACATGGAAAAATTCCTAGCAACATACAAACAGCCTACATTGACCTTAGAAGGCCTCACCAAGCCAATCACAAGTAAAGAGATTGAAACAGACATCAAACTGCTCCCCAAAATGAAAACCCCAAGACCAGATCGTTTCACAGGTGAATTCTACCAAGCATTCAAACAAGATTTAATACCAATCTTAGTTAAACTCTATCAAAAAATTTAACAAGAAAGAATGCTACCAAACTCATTTTATGAAGTCAATATCACCCTAATACCAAAGCCAGATAAAGGTATTACAAAAAAGGAAAATTACAGGCTTATTTCATTAATAAATATAGAGACAAAAACCCTAAGAAAAATACTTGCTAATCTAATACAACAATACATTTAAAAAATTATTCATCATGATCAAATGGGTTTTAATACAGGCATACAAGGGTGGTTCAACACAGAAAATCAATCAGCATAATGCATCATATTAATAAAACAAAGAAAAAAAATCACATGATCATCTCAACTGACATAGAAGAGCCATGTGACAAAATATGCCATCCTTTCTTGAAAAAGTACTACAAAAGATAGCGGAATTGAAAGAAACTTTCTCAACATAATACAGGACACATATGATAATCTCACAGCTAAAATTCTAGTCAATGATGAATGACTGAAAACTTTCCTGTTGACATTGGGAACAAGAAAAGGATGCCCAATGTCACCACTGTTGTTCGGTATAGAGCTACAGGTACTAGCTAGAGCAATCAGGCAAGAAAAAGAAATAAAAGATATCCACATTGGAAAAGAAGAAGTAAAATTTTGCTACTCACAGATGATCTGATTCTATACATAGAAAGTCCCCCAAAATATACAGAAAAAGTCCAATAGCTATTAAACAAGTTAGATACAAGATTAATACATAAAAGTTAGTTGTGTTTCTAGACACTAGTAATGAGTAATCTGAGGAGGAAGTCAGGAAAAAAATTCCATTTACAAAACACTAGAAAATCAAATATTTAGGAATAAACTTAACCAAGGACGTAAAGCGCTTGTAT
>JAKSZT010027173.1:294352-330995 GCA_026826555.1 Tolypeutes matacus | reverse complement strand
CTTGAGGGGTCAGAAAGGGCTCCAACAGTTTGTTTGGGTGGCTGATTGAAACATGGACTAAAAGATGGCCTAGCATGTCTGAGGTTGAGATGCCCGATTTGCCTGCATACAGTAGAAGAGGAAATTCAAAGGCTAAAAGGGTTTGGAATGCTAGAATGGATTTACCATTTAAGACCTGCCTACCCACCCCAGAAATGTCCAGAGGACACACTTTTAACCAGGACTGTAAGGAATGAGTTTGTAAGACCAACTTCACCTTCCCTGAAGAGCTCTGTGTTTACACTTCTGTGTAATTCAGATATTACTGTAGGGACGACTGTAATGGAATTAGAGTCCTTGAACATTATGGGGATGATCGGATCTGGGACCAGTAAAGGTCAAGTATCTACAGACACAAAGAATCATAGCCCCTTAATCAATTCCCAGGCTTAAGACAGTTTACACACCCAGAGCCCCTTGAATGAGGAGAAGGCAAGGTCCCTTTGGGGAAGGATCCTGTTAAACTGCCAAAAATTTATACTGTTAATCTTCCTCCCACCTTTCCCCATGGAGACCTACAGCCTTTTACCAGGGTAACTGTGCATTGGGGAAAAGGAAATCATCAGACATTTCAGGGATTATTAGACACTGGCTCAGAAGTGGCATTAATTCCAGGAGGCCCAAAACATCACTGTGGTCCATCAGTCAGAGGAGGGGCTTATGGAGGTCAGGTGATTGATGGAGTTTTAGCTCAGGTCTATCTCACAGTGGGCCCAGTTGTTTCCTGGACCCATTATGTGGCTGTTTCCCCAGTTCCAGAATGCATAATTAGAAAAAGCATACTCAGTAACTGGCAGAATCCCCACATTGGATCCCTGATTTGTGGAGTGAGAGCTATTATGATAGGAAAGGCCAAGTGGAAGCCACTAGAATTACTTCTGCCTAGAAAAGTAATAAATCAAAAATAATGCCAGATTCCTGAAGGGATTGCAGAGATTAGTGCCACCATGAGGGATTTGAAGAATGCAGGGGTGGTGACTCCCACCACATCCCTATTCAAATCTCCTATTTGGCCTGTGCAGAAAAACAGATGGATCTTGGAGGATGACAGTAGATTATCATAAACTTAGCCAGGTGATGACTCCAATTGCAGCTGCTGTCCCAGATGTGTTATCATTGCTTGACCAAATCAACACATACCCTGGTACCTGGTATGCAGCTGTGAATCTGGCAAATGCTTTTTTCTTAATTGCCATAGTAAGGACCACCAGAAACATTTTGCTTTCACCTGGCAATGCCAGCAGTATACTTTCACTGTCCTGCCTCAGGGGTATATCAAGTCTCCAGCCCTATGTCATAATATTGTCCGCAGTGACCTTGATCATCTTTCCTTCCCACAAGACATCACACTGGTCCATTATATTGATATCATCTTGATAGGATCTAATGAGCAAGAAGTAGCAAAGACTACTCTTATTAGTAAGACATTTGTGTGAGAGAGGATAAGAGATAAATCCAACAAAATGACAGAGTCCTTTCAGCTCAGTGAAATTTCTAGGTGTCCAGTGGTGATATGTCGAGATATCCCTTCTAAAGTGAAATATAAGCTGTTGCATCTGGCCCCGCCTACAACCAAAAAAGAGGCACAATGTTTACTTGGTCTCTTCGGATTTTGGAGACAACAGATTCCTCATTTGCGTATGCTACTCCAGCCCATTTACTGAGTGACTAGATAAGCTAGTTTTGATTGGGGACTAGAACAAGAGGAGGCTCTGTGACAGGTCCAGGCTGCTGTGCAAGCTGCACTACCACCTGGGCCATGAGATCCAGCAGATCCAATGGTGCTGGAAATTTCACTGGCAAATAGAGATACTCTCTAGAGCCTTTGGCAGGTCCCTATAGGAGACTCACAATTCAGACCCTTAGGATTTTGGAGCAAAGTCCTGCCATCCTCTGCAGATAACTACTTTCCTTTTGAGAAACAGCTTTTGGCCTGCTACTGGGCCTTAGTAGAGACTGAGCACTTAACCTTGGGCCATCACTTTACAATGAGACCTGAGTTGACTATCATGAGCTGGGTATTGTCTGAATTTACCAAACCATAAAAATAAAATTGGGTGTGTTTAGCAGTACTCCATAATAATAAAGTGGAAGTGGTATATATGAGATAGGGCTTAAGCAGGCCCTTGAAGGCACAAGTAAGTTACATGAGGAAGTCACCCAAATGCCCATGGTCACCATCCCTGCCATGTTACCTTCTCTTTCCCAGCCCACAACTTTAGCCTCTTGGGGAGTGTCTTACAATCAGTTGACTGAGGAAGAGAAAACCCGGGTCTGGTTTACATATGGTTCTGCATGCTATCCAGGTACCATTTGAAAGTGAATAGCTACGGCACTGCAGCCCTTTTCTGGGACATCCCTGAAGGATAGTGGTGAGGACAAATCTCCCAGTGGGCAGAACTTTGAGCAGTGTACCTGGTTGTTCATTTTGCTTGGAAAAAGAAGTGGCCAGAGCTGTGTTTGTACACTGACTCATGGGCTGTTGTCAATGGTTGGTTTGGCTGGATGGTCAGGGACTTGGAAGGAACACGATTGGAAAATTGGTGACAAGGAGGTCTGGGGAAGAGGTATGTGGATAGACTTTTCTGAGTGGGCAAAAAAAACATGAAACTATTTGTGTCCCACTTGAATGTTCACCAGAGGGTGACTTCAACAGAGGAAGATTTTAATAATGAAGTGGATAAGATGACCCACTCTATGGCTAATGCTCAGGCTCTTTCCCCAGCCACTCTTGTCATTGCCCAATGGGCTCATGAATAAAGTGGCTATGGAAGTAGGGATGGAGGTTATGCATGGGCTCAGCAACATGAACTTCCCCTCACCAAGGCTGACTTGGCTACAGCCACTGCTGACTGCCCAATCTGCCAGCAACAGACACCCACACTCAGCCCCTGATATGGCACCATTCCCTGAGGTGATCAGTCTGCTACCTGGTGGCAGGATGAATACATTGGACCACTTCCACCATGAAAGGGGCAGCAATTTGTTTTAACTGGAATAGAAACATACTCCGGGTATGAGTTTGCATTTCCTGCATGCAATGCTTCTTCCAAAACTACCATTCGTGGACTTACTGAATGTTTTATCTACCAACATGGCATTCCATACAGCATTGCTTCTGATCAAGAAACCCATTTCACAGGAAATGATGTGTGGGTATGGGCACATGCCCATGGAATTCACTGGTCTTACCATATTTCCCATGACCCTCATGCAGCTGGATTGATAGAATGATGGAATGGCCTTTTGAAGTCTCAATTACAGTGCCAACTAGGTGGCAATATCTTGCAGGGCTGGGGCAATGTTCTCCAGGAGGCTGTGTATGCTCTAAATCAGTGTCCATTCTATGGTGCTATTTCTTCCATAACTAGGATTCATGAGTCCAGGAATCAAGGGGTGGAAATGGGATTGGCACCACTCACTATTACTCTTAGTGGCCCACTAGGAATATTTTTGCGTCCTGTCCCTGAAACCCTAAGCTATGCTGGTCTTCAGGTCTTAATCTCACAAGGAGGACTGCTGCCACCAAGGACACAACAATGATTCCATTGAACTGGAAGAGAAGAATGCCACCTGGCCACTTTGACCTCCTCTTACCTTTGAATCAACAGGCAAAGAAGGGAATTACTGTACTGGCTGGGATGATTGATCCTGGCTATCAAGGAGAAATAGGACAGCATCTACATAATGGGGGTAAAGAAGAATTTTCCTGGAATACAGGAGATCTTCTAGGACATCTCTTAGTACTGCCATAGACTGTGATTAAAGTCAATGGAAAATTACAACAAACCAATCCAAGCAGGAGTAACAATGGTCCAGAATCTTCGCTAATGAAAGTATGGGTGACCCCACCAGGCAAAGAACCACAGCCAGCTGAACTGCTTGCTGAGGGTAACAGGAACATGGAATGGGTAATAGAGGAAGGTAGTGAAAAATATGAACTTCATCCACTTGACCAGTGACAGAAACTAGGAGACTTATAGTCATGAATCATTCTTCCTTGTTTTGTTATGAGTATGATTGTATATGTACACAAAATGAATTTCTTTGTTTTCTTCCCCAATCTTTTCCTTTATCATATGACAAGTTGTACTAGTTTTATGTCACAATATTTAAGGATGTCAAGTTTAAGAGTGAATATTACCCAAGTACTTGCACCCTATTCTGTAGGGAATTAATGTGTTTCTGGCTGTACGCAGGAGAGTTGAACATTGATAGGGAGAAATATATATATATATATGCATGCCTTTTATTGTTTTTACTTAGAGACGAAGTATGGTTTAAGGTAATGTGTATGGTTGCTGAGTTACAAGGGGTAGACTTGATAGTTAGGCTAATGTGTCAACTCGACAGGTAATTGTTCCCAGTTGTTTGATCAAGCAAGCACTGGACTAATTGGAATACATGGACATTTATAGGCTTTAGTCATTGGTGAGTTTACTGCATAGATAGCTGATTATATTTGCATCAACCAGGGAGATTTCCCTCAGCAATGAGTGATGCTTTATCCAATCAGTTGAACGCTTTAAAAGGGGAAGTGATTTCAACATTCAGGGAGAATTTTCCAGCTCATCTTTGGACAGCCAATGTCTCCTGGAAACTCATCAAGGACCTTCATTGGAATTTAATTGGAGCCCCTGGTTTGCAGCTCAACTGCGGAGCCTGGACTTGTGCACCCCCACGGTCATGTGAGAGACATTTATAAAATCTCATACTATTTACAGATATCTCCTGTTGATTCTGTTTCCCTAGAGGACCCTAATACAAGACCTGAACATGTCTTTTGTGGGAGGCATGATTCAATACCCAACACTTTTCTTTTAAAATTAAGTTATAATTTATGGAAGGTGAAGTACACAAATCTCAATTATGTGGTATGTTGATTTTTGCATATGTACGTACCTTTGCTGCCAACACCCACACCCAGATATAGAACACCTACAGCACCACAGTGGCTTTCACATGGCCCTCAATTGATAACCCCTATTCTGATATTAGCATCATAGATTTACTTGTTTTTAATAATATAAGATGTTGTTTGTTTTGTGTGGATTTTCTTACTCTATATGTTTCTGAGAATCACCCATATCACTTCACAGAGCAGTACCTCATTGTTTTTCATTGCTATGTATTATTTTAAGAATATATATAATTCCTGCTTTTGTGCACACCTCACACATTGTATTGTCTTCTCTTCCCTGCCTCACTTTTCCTCTCCAACCAGTTTTTCCCAGGGTTACCTCCCAAATAAAACACTTAAGTCAAGTTTTTATCTCAGGTTCTGCTTCTTGGAGAACCCAGTATAGGACAGTACCTCTTTTATGAATCAAAATTTAAAAATAAGAAACTTATAATACAAAGAGAGATACTCAGAACATTTATTTTATTCATTTACCATACTTTCTAATCCTTACAGATTAGGTAAAAGAGATCATTATGACTCACGTTTTATCTGAAGTTCAATGAGAATGAATAATTGTTCTATGATCATTCTGCTAACAAGAGGACAAGTTAGAATTTGAAATCTATTCTGTCTGATTTCAGGCCCAAAGTTTCTTTTTTGTTTTTAATTTTTATTTACAACACTCTATACCACCAGGCAAAACCTTTCCCTTCCACATACTCTTCTACATTCCAGTCTTCTCTGCAAATTTGCTATTTCTGGATATCTCATATAAGTGACATTATACAATATTTGTTCTTTTGTGCCTTCCTTTTTTCACTCCTGATAAAGATTTTCAAGGTTCATCATCCATGTTTCAGCAAGCCTCAGAACTTCACTCCTTCTTATGACTGAATAATACATTGTGTGTATGTACCACATTTTGTTTATCTATTCATTTCTGGATGGGCACTTGGGTATTTGGGTTGATTCCACCTTTTGGCTATTGTAAATATTTCTGCTGGGAACATATATGTTTGAGACCTGTTATCATTTCATTTGGTATATTACTAGGAGTGGAATTGCCAGGTCCAATGGTTGGATCAATTTGATTTCTTTTTCTTGTCTAATTGCTCACGCAAAAACTTCCAGTACAATGTTGAATAACAGTGGTGACAGTAGGCATCCTTATCTTGTTCCTTAGGGGGAAAGCTTTTAGTCTTTCACCGGTAAATAGGATGTTAGCTGTGGGCTTTTCACATATGCCCTTTATCATGTGGTGTATCACTTTATTCCTAGTATTGCTAGTATTCTAACAGTTTTTATAAAGAAGGAATGCTGAATTTTATCAAATACCTTTTCTGAGCCAATTGAGATGATCATGTGTTTTTTCCCCTTCATTCTGTTAATGTGGTATTATACAAAAATTGTTTTTTTTTTTTAGGAGCTACCAGGGATTGAACCCAGGACCTCATAGATGGAAGGCAGGGGCTCAAACACTGACCTATGTCCATTTCCAATCATTCGTTTTCTTATGTTGAATCACCGTTGAATACCAGAGATAAATTTCACTTGATTATAGTGTATAATTCTTTTAAAGTGTGGTTGGATTTGGTTTGCTGATATTTTGTTGGAATTTTTACATCTATATTCATAGGGGATATCGATCTGTAATTTTCTTTTTTTATGATATCTTTATTTGGCTTTGGTATTAAGATGACGTTGGCTCATGGAATAATTTAGGAAGTGTTCCCTCCTCTTCAATATTTTGGAAGAGTTTGAGCAGTTTTAGTGTTATGTCATTTTGAAATGTTTGGTAAAATTCTCCTGTGAAGACATCTATTCCTGGGCATTTCTTTGTAGGGAGATTTTGATTATTGATCCATTTTCTTTGTTAGTTATTTGTTTGTTGAGATCTTCTCTTTCTTCTTGAGCCAGTGTAGGTAGATTTTATGTTTTGAAGAATTTGTCCATTTTATCGGATTATCTTACTGTCATATAGTTGTCCGTAGTATCTTTTTATATTCCTTCTTAAGTAAGTGGGTTTAATAGCAATGATCCTCTTTTCATTTATTATTTTAGTTATTTGTCTCCTCTCTCTTTTTTCCTTCATCAGTCTAGCTAAAGATTTTTTCCATTTTGTTGATCTTTACTAAGTATCAACTTTCGGTTTTGTTGTTTCTCTCTATTTTTGTTCTCTATTTCACTTTCTCTGTCTAGTCTTTGTTATTTTCTACCTTCTGCTTGCTATGGTTTGGTTTGCTCTTCTTTTTATAGTTCTCCAGTTTTGAGGATAAGTATCTGATTTGAAATCTATCTTCTTTTACAATGTAAGTATTTTGAGCTATAAATTTCCTTCTCAACATTGTCTATGGTATATCCTGTAAGTTTTGTTATATTGTATTTTCATTTTCCTCAAGATAGTTCCTAATTTTCTCTTGTGATTTCCTTTTTAACCTGTTGATTGTTTAAAAGTACATGGTTTAATTTCCAAATATTTGTTAATTTTCAATTTCTTCACTGGTTATTTTTTTTCTAACTTCACTCTATTGTGATCAGAAAAGATATATTGTATGATTGCCTTTAAGGAGTAAGTATATGGGGAAAATTAAGATGTGTGGAAATAGTCTTTGCAGAGATATCTTTACTTTTTTCTGAAATGCATAAAGAAATATTTGACATCTCTATCTAAAGTTGTACTCAAATTGTCAATAAAAGCATCAAAAGAGCTTTTGAATCTAAAAAAAAAAAAAAAGTGTGAGCACCTTCTGCAGATTAGTTGCTTTTGATGCACAGTTTAAGTATTTGAACAAGCCCTGCCTGAGCTCCTTATTCTTGACTGCATAGACCATGGGGCTGAGGGCAGGGGGAATGACATTGTATAATACACTGAATAGAATTGAAAAGAGGGGTACTGTTTCGTTGTTCTATGAGTGATGGAAATGACAACGACAACTGTGTAGAAGAAAAGAATTAAGATGAAATGGGACGTACAGGTACTCAGCAACTTGGATGCAGCTTCTGCTGAATTCAGCCTTAGCACAGAGTGAAGTATCAAAGCATGTGATAAAATAATCATACCCAGGTCACTGTGCATGACTGTCCAAGCCAGAAGTAGCTGGTAGATACTGTTGATCATCCTGTTATCAAATGATAAGCTGGTGACCCCAAGGTTAGAGCACAGACAGTGCTCAATTTTATTGTGAGAACAGTAGTGTCTCTGAGCAGCCAGCACAGGTACTGGGATGGTAAGCAGGCTGTTTCTGAGTACCATGAACACAGTGGCTTTGACCACGAAAGAATCAGCAATTATTGATGGATATCGTAGGGGTCGGCAAATAGCTACATATCTATCAATAGCCATGCAGAAGAAGATGCTTGACTCCATGCTCACAAAACAATGTATGACATACATTTGAGCAAAGCACTCAGGAAGATGGATTGTCTTAGCATTGAACCATAATATAGCAAAAATCTTGGGCATGATGGTGGTAGCCAAGCCCATATCTACCACAGCCAGAATGCCCAGAAAATGATACATAGGCTGATGCAGTGTAACCTCTTGGTTGATGGTTATAAGTATAAGGATATTAACACTGAGAGCTAAGAGATAGAGCAGAGCCAGGGGCAGGGAGAGCCAGTGCTGCCACTCATGAATGCCTGGGAATCCCATCAAGATGAAGGCAGAGATCTGGAACATAGAGCTGTTGGAATCTCTGAGAACTTGGGTCATCGTTCCCTAAAAATAAAAGTATTCAAGTTTATTATTCATTATTATCTCTAACACAATATTTGAAAAGCATTTACCTACAATGATATTTGAAAAGGGGGTCAACAGAATCCTCTTTGTACTTATCATCTTTCCAACATTTTTGGACATTTATTATAAAGCCAGAACTGTGGTATCATATTCTATGTGCCAACTCAGATAATCATTCCAAAACTCCATAAATCAAGTCATAATATATCCACCCTTTTATAACTGAGTGTATTAGTCAGATTCTCTATGGAAACAAAACTGACAGGAAATATCTTTAAATAGTATGAGATTTTATAAAATTGTCTCACATGACTGTGGGGATGCACACGTCCAAATTCTACAGGGCAGGTTGCAAGCCAAGGATTTCAATTAATTTCCTTGATGAATTCCCCAGGAGACACTGGCTGTTTTCTCTCTCTCTCTCTCTGAATGCTGAAATCGTTTCTCCTTTTAAGGCCTTCAACTGATTGGATGAGAAGTCGCTCATTGCTTACAGCAATCTCCTCATTTGATTGTAAATATGATCAGTCATATATGCAGTCAACTCACTGATGATTAAAGTCCATGAAATGCCCTTGTATTAACAATTTGCCCAGTGCTTGTTTGACCAAACAACTGGACACCATTACCTGGCTGAGCTGGCACAATTGCTTAACCATCATACTGAGGAAATGTCTTCAAGAAATATCAATACCAGAACCGCAGGGCACTTGAACACCAAAAGAAATAATTTGTAAAGTATTCCAAAAGTTTTAGCGATACTCTGAAAACCTATTTTAAAGATGGCAAGGCAATAAATGTGTTCATAAGTGCCAACTGACTAATTCATCAAACCAACTTGATACTTCAGACCTTCAAAACTGTGGCCTGAAAGTTGTATATGTTTAGAGATGTACTTTTCAATGGCAGTATTGAACTGCCTTTATCTGTAAATTTTAAAGTTTGACTGTATAAATTATCCGTCCCTCCTGAAGGGGCCTAATCCAGGATGTTGAATGGGATTATTGCCATTTTACACCATATTTTTGTAAAATGTAGCTTAATCGTAATCTCACACTGAAGATTTTGCATCACTTTTGCTATTATCACTCTTTTAAGAATTATAAGCCAAAAGAATTTATGCCTTAATGTGTCATTATATGTGTCAGGGGAAATTTTCAAGAAATACATTAGATTATAGAATAAATGAAAAAGCTTTTTTTTTTGTTGTTTAAATACTTAAGAACTTGTGAAGAACTTGTGAATATTACTTAGTTTTCATTAAAGTGAAATATAAGGTAGCTTAGTATACCCATTTTAGAATGAGGAAACTAATATACAGAATACCAATGGCCTATCTGAAGTCAAACTTACACAAAAGAAAGAAAGTGCATTGTAAATCCCTGTTTTCTTTAAATTCAATTAATTCTGCTGTAGAATATCCCCTATATGGACACATTTATATTTGCTTGATGGAGCAATCATGCAGCCACACAATGAGTAGAGCAGAAGTGAAAAACACAATGACTGTAAGATATATGTTTTGTCAGAAGGCATGTTAAATCCAACTTTCAATATCTAGGACATTTCCTTGATATACTTATTTATTAAAAACCTGATATAACAGAACAGTTTTATAACATTTTAAAATAAATGCTTGCTAATTATTATTCCCACCTTTTGGATATTCCAAATATTAACAAATTAATATAAAGACACTGTATTTAAAAAAATATGTATTGGTGAGTTGAAATGATAGACTCTATAGAGGGGGTAATATCAATGGAAACCTGGTGATATATTCATGTGAACACAGACAACAGTATTCCATAATAATTATCACATAATTAGCTAAAGTAAATCAATAATAATTGAAAACTATAAATTTTTAATCTTCAATAAAATATAACAAGCAATAATTTTAATAAATATTCTAAATATCAAATTAAAATAAAAAATACCTTAGTTTTGGAAATTAAGAAGTAAATTTAAAACAGACCTCTAAAATTATGTATTGGTTCTACAATAGAATGAAGAGATCGTATAGGATAAAGGCCTAGTGTCTATTGTTTGCCATTTTAATACTGAACAGAAAAAGGTTTTGGGTCATTCTTATAATGGGTACTGGTAATGGAATTGGTTCGTCAACTCATGACCAGGAAATAGCCTCAACTTTAATGAAAAGAGCATCTGGAAAAACTATTTCTATCTGTTCATAGATGCAAAAAAGAAGTATATCAATGTTTAGGGCATCAAGTAAAGATTCATACCTCACAAAATATGAACACAATCATGAATCATGCATATTTCTGGAGCCTGTGCTTAACTTTTTTTTTTTTTTTAGGAAGTACCAGGGATTGAACCCAGGACCTTGTATGTGGAAAACAGGCACTCAACCACTTGAGCTACATCTGCTGCCCTGTGTTTAACTTTTTAATGTAGGAAGTACCAAAACAAAGAAGTAATATAAAACATGTTTCTGGATGAGAAAACCAGTAGAATAAAACAAAATAATGATCTTAACAATTACCCTGTTAATATACATGGGACTCACAAATGAAATGAAAACCCACAGCAAAACATAAGTCTAAAAACAATATGAAAAAAAGAATATTCAATAAAATCTACAGATGAAACAATAAGAATTTCTTGAATAAAAATTTAAAAATTGAGGAAGGAAGGCCATTTTTATCACTATGAAAAGGAGACTTTATGACAACAACAAGAATGAAGTACTTTGAAAAATAGAAATTAAAAAATATATATCCAAAAACAGAATGTGGTCACTGAACTCATGTTATATAGAAGAATGGTTAAAGAACCAAACTACACTATGCAACTAATAGGGCTTCCAGAAACAAACAGCAACAGAAAACAACAACAACAAAAAAAAAACACAAAGATTGAGGGAAAGTAAAGATTTGAAAGTCAAATGACTGAGATTTCACAAAATTGATGAAAGGCACATATCATATTTTAGAAATACAAATGCTGAGTAAAATAAATAAAATCATAATTAAGCACATCTTAATTCAACTTCAGGATCCCACATGGAAAAATAAACATTAAACACAAACTAAAATTTAAAAAAATATAAAATTTCAAAATACAGAAACCAAAATATATTACCATCATGTCTTCAATTTCTCATAGGAATTAATAGCAAAATTGAAACTCACATCTCATTAAAATTTAAAGATAAGACAAAATATGGTGGGTTTTTTTTATTTCAAAAATTTGAACATGATCCAAGTCATTACTGAGGTAACTCATGACAAAAGAGTTAAATATAAAGGAGAATTGTGGGAAAAATTCTTAAAAATATGAGCAAATATAAGTAATTGTTAATTAAAACAATAATGCTTCAAAGTAGGAGAAGTTGTTACAACAGGTGGAAAAAAGATTTGACAGCAATTCATGATTTTAATTTATTTTCTGTCTCCCCTCTTGGAATATGAAATGCATTACAGCAAGGAGGATGGAAGGAAAGAGAGAGAGAGAGATGAGAAGAGATAATAATGTAAATCAAGTGAAGGGGGAAAAGATAATGGAAATTTCATCAAGGCAAAAAAAAAAAAAGCTAAAGAAAATCATTGGTATTAGAAAACAAGAAAAGTGAAATCATACATATCTATAAACACTTTAATTATTAATAGATTGCACTTGACAATAAAAGACAAATATTTTTAGAATTTTTAAAAAGTATTATCTAGTAAAATAAATATTATCTAGTAAAGATTCAAAGATAACTGCTTATTTAAGTACATATTTTGGGTGTCCACTATCAATGTAGTTTGTGATCAAATTCTAATGGATTATAAGAAAGAAATGTAGCTGGCATCTATTTTGGAACATATAATAAGCTATGTTGAAATGCCAAGAATGTCTATAGACAAACTTTTAGAAATGTGAAAAATTGCTAGGAAGATAGCTAATTTATTCTTAGAATGGATTATGTTCCCTTATTCAATCACTGATTTATGCTATATACCTTGAAAGGTATATAAGAGAAATAAGGTGCTCTTTCAATACTATGAATAGGAGACTTTATGATAATAACAAGAATGAAGTACTATGAAAATAGAAATTAAGAAAATAAATATCCAAAAACAGAATGTGGTCATTGAACTCAATGTTATATAGAAGAATGGTTAAAGGACCATACTACACTATGCAACTAATAAGGCTTCCAGAAACAAACAGCAACAGAAAACAAACAACATGAAGGCCACATGCAAGTATGTATCATTCTTACCAAAGTCCAACAGTTTTCATAACATTGTGGTGGTATGTGGCCCTATGATTTAAAAAATTGCCTTAACCTCTAGCATCCTCAATTCTAATCTATATAAAAAAATAATTTATTTTGAGCTCCTGAGATTGCAGTAAAGATTAACTTCTGTGAAAATTTCTAATTAAAATCCTTGCAACACGGAAGGATAATTAGTATTTATGTGGTCAATTTAAATGAGGACCTGGATGACTATTTCCTCAGTAGAGACAATAGCCATCAACACTTAACTCCTTGAAATTCTTCTAAAGAGTCAGGGATCTAAAAGAACAATTAACATATATGTATAAAGAAACTCAAAGGAACTGGAAAATGAAGAAGTCTGATACAGCCAGCTAAGCATCGGGGTTAGAAAATTTGAGAATAATTATAAAAATTCAATCTATCTAATAAGACAAAAATCTGAAAAGCAATGAATATGGTCCTAAAGGTTATTGGTGCTAATATACTTGGCTATAATTTGACAATTTTTATATTAGGCCATAGAGGAAGTGGAAAATCAAATATTTTGTCATATCAAGTTCCTATAAAATTTTCCAATACTCAGGTTAATTTGGTACAGATTTCTATAGAGAAATGATTTCTATAAAGAAATCATTGAAAGATTATTCTGCGCCTTTGGTATTATTTCAGTAATGTCCTAGTGGAGCTCCTAAAATGACCTAAAACAAGGGAATCCCCAGTTAAAGAGTAGGTCCTATGAACCTGTGCCTGCTTGCTAACATGCATTTGCACATGTAGCAGAATTATGTCTGAAATTTTGCTTTGATTTTTAATTACCATTGGCTGGCTTGGCTGGGGTCAGGGCCCTTAGAGCAGGATCCCAGCTCAACTCATTTAAGACTACAGATATTCACCCCCAGAGGACTCAATAAATGTGAAAAGACAAAGTGACTTAGTAGGAAGAATGCTCCTATCACAGGTGTATCATATCTTCTCTAATTATCCCTGAATCTATGCAGAAGATTGAAAAGACCATCTCTGGCCCCAGCTATATACATACAGTGGGGTTACTGGACTGGACTCCTTTTAAGTAGCTATTTTCTCTATACCAGAGCTGTTAGAGCTAATGCAGATGGATTCTAAAATTTTATGACAAATAAGGAGAAATTCAGGGACCTGCAATGGTAGAGAGAAAGCACATTCTCCAGGGTATAAAAACCCAAGTCAGCCTGAAGCTGGTCAAACCCAGGGGATGGAGGATATAATTAAGGCGCAGTACTGAAATCACTTTATTTAGATAACATCCTTATTTGACTATGGTTGAGCTAACTTTTATCAAATATAGGCATAAATGGGCCAAATGTCTAAACTTTAGGATAGCTTTCTGTTTAAGGAAGGTCTTTGGGGATATCTTTTTGAGAGAAAAGCGAATATAAAACCCCTTGCACCTTATACTTAGGTTTTGAAAATGCAGATTTCAGAGGGATTTTCTTTTAATTTGCATCTTGAAGATTTGTTCAAATAAGAGTAAGAGAAGTAACTCAGAAAATAACTGGGTTGGCCAGCTCTAGAGATCAGAAAATGCTAAGAGACTGATACAACATTAGAAATTAGAGACTTAGAATTCTTGTATTGCACTGTATTTGCTTGGGCAGGCTGAGCTCCATTAAAAAAATGGAAGGGACGAAGATGCACTTAACTGGAGGCTGCGGATGCCTGATTCTCTTTGGGTGTTCCAGAGGTAATTTTTAGGAGAGTTTCATCAATCAATTCAGTCTTATCTTCTACCTCACGCAAACACACACCAAACCAGAAAATCACATGATTTTATAATATTCTGTAGTCTCAGATTATCACCACATACTTATGTTTATAACAGCATAGAGTGTCCATAACATGCTTTTCCAAACTATTTCCCACAATTGACTACTTTTCCTTCTGGCAAGCTTGATTTAGAAATACTTTACTCAATACATAAAAAGAAAACACTCATGTAGTACTTCTGATATACCAAAATTTAAGCATTTTACTTATTTTAATAAATTATCTTCATAATAGCTGCTATTTTTTAGATATCATTATTTATTCCCTTTTAAAGAAGAGTTATCTGAGGCACATAAAAGTTAAGAAATTTGCCTGATATCACACAGTGTATGGTAATGCTGCACTTTGAATTTATATCCTTGCTCTTTCCCCTTGAACTCCTCTACACCATCAATTCCCAGGTTTCAAGAATTTATTATTTACCTGACTAGATTAAAATCTCTTAGCCAAATTTTCCCTATTCTGAGGCCTATGCCAAATTCCATTTCTAGAACAAACCTTTTGTTTTTTGAGAATGTACTTTCCACACTGCTAAGACCAATACTGTTGAATTTTTAATCTTTTCCCTTTCTTTATCATTCCTCCCTTCTGCTGCATAGTTGTAAAATTTCCAAGGACAGCGGTTCACTTTACTCACATCTGTGTGTTGAGTATATAAGAAATCATTTATTACTTTGTAGATGTTAACAAATATAGGCGTTCAAAACTCCCAAAATATGCTCCTTCCAAATATTGAATTTTGTTACTTTTGTGATAGTTTTACTCACATATACAAGGTAACTTTGAAAGATCCACCCTTTTAGCCACACAAGTACACACATTTAATGAATATTTGGTGAACTTTAGGCCCTTGTGGTAGATTGATTGCATTAATGACTCTAATGATGGCCTCCTTCTAGCCACAGGCTGTGCTCCATAAATTTGTCATCCTCCTCAATATCATCCTAGACTTTGCTTTGTGACTTGTTTTGGTCAGTGGCACAGTAACAAACATAATACAATGAAAGAGTTTCAAATCACATGTGCCTATTTTCATACATGTACCTCCTCTCTTGAAACCCTGCCAATGACACCCTGAGAACAAGCGTAGGCTTTTTGGCTAAGGATGTGTGGCCACATGTAGCAGAAAGGAGTGCCCTCAGATGAGACTGTCTTACTAGTCAGCCCCCATTCAAGACCAGCTGATTACTGGAGACATCAGTGAGTTCATATGAGATTAGCCAGATAATTCAGACACAGATTAACAGAACTGTTCAGGTGACACCCCGGCTCATGAACAAAAATAAATATTTATTATTGTATGCACCTGATGTTTTGTGGCTGTTTGTCAAGTAATATTACTGTGGCAAAATACAACTTATCTAATCCTTCCTCAGAAAACACTGCCTTCCTTTGGATTCACAGATGTTATAAACCTGTATTTCCTTTTACACCTTTGATCATTTCTTTCAAGCTCCTTATATTGGCTTTTATTCTAATGTCCAGTCTTTAAATATAGCTGTTCTTCAGGACTCAAATTGAAGATTTCTTTCCTGAAGTCCCCTTTCTTCTCGTCTTACCGCTGCCACATTTTTATGAAATTGATAAATTCATCAATACATTTATTTATTCTGCAAAAAATGCTTTGAATATTCTCTGTGTTTGCACACACACATGTGCACACCATACATTTTGTCGGATGGTTCAGTTGCTTTACCGAACAAATAGGAGATGGTCCTGCCCTTAGAAAGGTTATTTTTTGGTTGGGGAGAATTGATTAAAAGATTATAATTAAGAATATTTAAGGAAATAAAATCTTGATGAGATAATAACAGTAGAAGCCCTTTTACACACATTTGATCTTAGCATTGACAGATGATAATAAATAGGCCACAAATAACATGATTAACATGTATGAACAGGGAAATAGATAAAGAACCCCACAACAAGCAAAGGGAGAACACACATTTTAAAACATAAATATGTAAATCTATATCAGAACATTTAGAAGATTAAATTTTAATTCCCTTATAGTGTCAGACCATGTCATAAATAAGACCCACAAAATTGTGTGTAAAATGGTGAAACAAACAAATTAAATTTTAAGATTTTTCTTTTAAAAAGTATAATTTATGTAAAAATCTGAAATAAAAGGAGTAACTTGCAAATGAGGTTGTAAAAAGTGTTCAGTAAATGTGGAGAAAAACATGAAACATATAGTGTGCAGTAGTTTGGAATTATTTATGAATTCCAAAAATAGATATTGGATTATGCTTATAAACTGTTCTGGTCCTCCGGGCACGATTAAATTATGATTAGGGCTTTGATTGGGCCACCTTAGTAACCCCTTGGGCTGGGACTCAGAGATAAAACTACATGGCAGAGCAGAGAAGTTAGTTGGAGTTTTGAGTTAGAGTTCTGATGTTGTGTTTTAATGCTGGAGCCCGGGGAAGTAAGCACACAGAGGAGCTTGGTAGTGAGGAAGGAGAGAAGGACCCCGGAAAAATGACAAGCCATTCACCTGATAGTCTGTAGTAGGCAGTGTGGAGAGAGGCAAGCCTGAACCTGAGAGGCAAGCCCCAGGAAGAGAGGAACCCAGGAAGCCTGAACCCTGGCAGACGTTGGCAGCCATTTTGCTCCAACATGTGGCCATAGACTTTGGTGTGGGAAGTAACTTATGCTTTATGGCCTGATAACAGTGGACTTCTACCCCAAATAAATACCCTTTATAAAACCCAACAGATTTCTGGTATTTTGCATCAGCACCCCTTTGGCTGACCAAAACATAGTGTTTCTGAGGTTTTTAAAAAAGTGATTATTTCAGGACATTAGAATAAATGAATTGCATTCATTATTCCTGAGAAATAGTGTTAGATGAGAATAGAGGATGATGTTTTCAATTTGTCCACACGAAGGCAGAGGTAAAACTGAAAAAAGTATCAGAAAGAGTGGTTTGAGGTGAAGAAAGTGGAGAAAGTGAATATTGACAATTTGTTATTAGAACTTTTGCTTTTATATAAGTAGAGACATGGGTGGTAACTGGGGGGTAATATATTTGGAGAAGTGGATAGTTTTTTAAGTAGGATCTTAAAATGAGAAATAGTAAATGACATCTCAAAATGATTAAAAGCAATTTAATGAATACACTGAAAGTTAATTGGGGGAAACTGTGTATTCTTATTAGTTGGACAGGGAGCAATTAGAATTTTTTTAAAAAGTGAGTTTAGTCTATATTCTTTTGTAATTCTTGACATGATTTTTGTGATGTTAATATAAACATCTTCAGTCTCCTCATTATTAATTTGTAATAAACTTAAAAGTTAAAGAGAATGTAGAGTTAATTCCTTGAATTTTATTCTCAAATGTAAAGGATACAAGAAAAGTACATTTTTCTTCCCCTTACACTGTGCTAATGAAAAGTAATGTTATTATGATGATTCCTATGTTTGGTTAGCATTTCTATCATTCTTTCCAGATGGCCTGTTTTTTGAAAGCCATCTTGAAAGTAACTTTATATTCCACTAGTTTTTAGAAAGCAGTTTTGTGTGGGGTCAGGCTAGGAGAGTTGTGGTTGGAACACTAATTTATTTTCAAATTAGAAACCTAAAAGCTGAAACCTCATTAGATTAATTAACTCTTGGGATATGTCCTAAATTCTCTATTTAGAAGACACCATTGAGAAAACAGAGGACTTTTGGTAATGATGAGAAGAATATAGAACATAATTTCCAAAGGAAAGTTAACAACTGCCTTTCAATCAACAAATTCCCCTTACTATTCCAAAATAGGACAAAGTGGCATCTGGCTGCAGATTATCTCCTTCCACTTCATGCATTTCACTTGATAACTGCCTTACTTTACTGTAAGGTTTTTATTCATGGGAAATTGGGTTAATGATGACACCAGGCCTTCCCAGAGGTGAGGTGATAGCAAACTCATAGGGAGGGTGTTGGTCATGCCTGTGATGTGGAGATTCTTAAGATACTTAATGGGAAAGCACCACTTATCATCCTCCCTTGTTATGATCAAAATGATTCTTTTAGGAAGATATTAGCTCCTGCCTAAATAGCAGGCAGAAACATTCCTTCTCTTCCCTTTCTTTCCTTCCTCCCTTCCCTAAGAAATGTCCCTTTCATGTGTTGTGGGATTTGGAATCCTTAGTTCCTGAAAGGATCCTCAGGACACAGTCTCGTATCTGCTTGGTTTTCACTCCATAGACAAGAGGGTTCATAGTGGGAGGCAGGAGCAGATAAATATTTGCCACAATGATGTGGCAAGATGGAGGGATAATGTGGCTCCCAAAGCGATTATAAAAGAAGCAGAAGAAAGCTGGAGTGTAGGAGAAAACAATGGCACAGATGTGGGCAGTGCAGGTGCTGAAGGCCTTCTGCCGAGCATCTGCTGATGAGAGGCTGACCACTGCCCGGAGGATCATGGTGTAGGAGACTGTGATGCACAGGATGTCAAAGCCCCCAATCAAGAGGGCAGCCATTAGGCCATAGATAATGTTGGCTATGATATTTCCACAGGACAACTTGGCTACAGATAGCTGGTCACAGTAAGTATGGTGTATTATATTGCCTCTGCAATAAGGTAGGCTTTTGGTAAGGAAAATCAAGGGAATGATGAGTAACACTGCTCTCAGAAAAGTAGCAAGCCCAACCTTTGCAATAACAGGATTGGTGAGAATGGTTGAGTAGCGCAGAGGGTAGCAGATGGCCACGTAGCGGTCCAGGGCCATGAGCATGAGCACCCCAGACTCCATGCCTGTGAAGGTGTGGACAAAGAACATCTGGGCCAGGCATTCATCAAAGCTGATTTCCTTGAGATGGAACCAGAAGATGCTGAGGGCTTTAGGGATTGAACTAGAGCACATGACAAGGTCAGTGAAGGAAAGCATGGCCAAGAAGTAGTACATGGGCCTGTGCAGAGAGTCTTCATAACGGATGAGGTAGAGGAGCCCACAATTCCCTACCATAGCGACAACATACATTGAGCAGAATGGGAAGGAAATCCAGACATGCATGTCTTCCAGGCCTGGGACTCCGTTCAGAATGAATGATGCTGGGGTCAGGTCTGTTTTATTCAGCATTAGCATGATCAGGCTCATGTAGTCATTAAGCAGTTCATAGGTTTTTTGTTTTTTGATCCCTCTAGAATAGAAAAAGAAGAAAAATATTTCACTATGGTCTCTACTCTCTTAAATAGTACATTGTAATATTAATCACATTTATAAATACCACAAAGCATTTACTTAAACATTGTTAAAATCAATGATGCCTTGCTTGTTAATTCATTCACTTTTCAATTCATTCAACAAATACATTTTTAGCACTAACTATAACCCAGGATATATTACAGGTTTTAAGAAAGGACATAGATTCAATTTTCATTGGTGTAATCAAAGGTAATTATGTTATGATATTTTTGATAGCATTGTTGTGAAGATATCTTATTTAAATGTTAGCTATGTACATCTTCTTCTGAGTGTTTCTTAAAGAAAAGTTCATTGATATTCTCACCAATGATCCAACAGATATGATGAGGATGATTTAATTGCTGTTGTTATGCTTAATGACAGATCATATTTATTTTTACTATATATGAAGCGCTGTTCTAAGCATTTTATAAATATTAATTCATTTAATCTTCACTACAAGCTCTGAAGGTATTATCATTAAGGTTCACTCTATAGTTGGGTAAATGGAGGAATTATGCTGATGAGGCTTCTTTATTTCTGAATTGTAAATTTAACACCAAAATTGAGTCACCCTCTGACAATTTTTTAAAAATTATTTTCCAACTTTCATCAAAGAAAGTTGTTTTAATTCAATTCAGAGAGAATCATAGGCTAATAACAAGAAACAAAAATTACCTGCTCCATCATACTGAATTTTGAATTCCAACTCCCCATACACAGTCCCTTTCAGTATTTTGGCTCTGGACTACCATTTACTTCCATGTTTCAAAATAATATGTATGATATGTACGTTGTGTTTTTATTTAGTTTGTCCTTCTTTGAGATGTTTTTCATTAAAATTTTTATGTATTGTTTACATCTTATAATCATATAGCTATTATTCCTTTCTGAATAGCATGGTATGGCGATTGCATTTTCTTCCCCATTCAATATTTTTCTTTTTGATTAATAATTTCCTTTATTTTGCTTGCTATTTGAAATGTCTCAAAATATTTTGAACTCCCTATCTGAATTTTCTCAGATTTTCTTGACAGTTGGACACAATCTATTAATTTTTGTCCTCCCCCACACTATTGCTCTTCCTTCTGGGAAGTTCCTGTCATACTGCTTCTCTGACTAATAGCTGTCCCCTAGGTTTGCTCTGTAATTCCTATCCAGAAATTCCCTCCATCTATTCTTCATGTTAACTTACTATTTTTGAACTGGCATCTTTATTTTACCCCATTCACATGAGCACATTGATTATATGTTTATGAGATTATCAATGTCTAAATATAGGTTTATGCTCTTTATCATTTTGCTGGACTTAGAATTTTAGGTAAAAAATTATTTTAACACAGAATTTTGAAGATATTTCTCTATCAATCTACAACTTCAATCAGAAAATGATTTTAATTTTTTATCTTTTCTACATGAATTATTCTTCCTTTGAATTTCTTCATTTATTTATTTTTTTCTTTGAAATATTTAAGACTATTTAAAAATTTCTGTGCTTTAAATTTTCCTGGTGATGATAGTGATGATAGAGGTGTATGTGGACATTCACATGTTTTGTTTTGCAGACACTTGCTATGCTTTTTTAGTCAAAAATTCTGTGACCTTTGCTTTTAGAAATTTTTCTTTTATTAACTTTTGATAATTTCTTTCCCACCATTTTCTTCTTATCTATTCCTACACTCTTTTTATTTAGATATTGTACGTCCTGATATGATCCTATTTTCTTTTTTTTTTTAAGTTCTTATTTCGCATCTCTATCTGACCCATTTTCTGGGAAAAGTTACTCAACTATATCTTTAAAATATGTTGGTAATTTTTTCTTATTGTTCATATACAAATTTCCAAGATCTTGTTATTTTCCTGAAACTTGTAAATTTGATAATAACAATTCTCTATATGTATATATAAAAATGCTATTTTGCTACCTATATTAATTCCATAATGTACAGCTTATTTTGTTTATTGCTTTTATTTTGGGTGATTCTCAAATATCTGGTGATCCTTGACTTTTATTTCATATTACTAAGTGACTATGACTGCCTTAACTTCCCCTTAGCTTGATCAAACTTTGGACAGGCTCTTCCTGACTTCAGGCCCCTGACCTCCCTCTCACTCCAATCACTATGCAGGCATCTAACTCTGCCTTACTGGAGAGTTCCTTGCCTTCCTCTTCTTCTCTCCTGGACTTTACAACCTCCAGGTGGCCTAATCATAGCAAAAAAAAAACATTCCAAACGAAATTGTCTTAATTGCAAACTCAGGAAATCACTCATCCAGCCCAGCGTTCAAACTGCCTAACATCCTCGGATGCTTTTCCACTAATCCATCCCCTAGCCCTTATAAATCTGCTGTCTGTTGTCTGGATGGAGTTGAGTTTAGACATGGTTTCTATTCTCTTTCCCTTAGTACAGTAGTCTATGAATAATTCATCTTTCTCTGTTTAACATTGCCTGCTGCAATGTTTTCTTTGATATAAGAGACATACTGGCTATATATTCTGGGTGATAATTGAATTTCATTGATTGGTATAATTTTTTTTTTTTTTAATATATGGAACACTTCACAAATTTGCATGTCATCTTTGCACAGGGGCCATACTAATCGTTCCAATTTTAGTATATGTGCTGCCAAAGCAAGCACCGATTGGTATAATTTACTTAGAGTGCTCAGAGATCTCTTTGCTTCACTGAAGAAATCTTAGTTATCAGTGTTAATGAGTTTTTTCTTGGGGCTTTTCAAATTTTCCAGAGAAGAACCAATCAAAATGCATCCTGGAAGAAAATATGACTGATTGCTAGAGTTATTGGAGTTAAATAGGAAAAGGAAAATGGGGATCTCACAATTATATATAAATATTTCAACACAACCCTCCCGTTTATTTTTTGGGTGTCTCATCCTTGCTCTTGGCCAGATCTGATATATATGCATTTCAAATATTTGTTAAAGTTTCTGACCAAAATAAAGCTATAACTTTTTAGCTATAAAAGGTTAGTTAACATATAGTTTAAGATAAAACGTGAAACAAAGATGTCAAATTGTTCCTTATTCAGTTTTTTATCTATATCCCTATTTATCTTTAGGTATTCATATTGAAGTATAACAAATTAGGTATGGGAAAAGTAACTTCTTTATATAATAAAGAAAATATGTTAAGCATAGTAATAAAAGTATTATTCAAAGTCTTTTCTCATAAATCTTAGTGAGTGGCATAGGCAAGATGATAGAGTAAGGGTTTCTAAAATCCTGTTCCCCAACAGAAACATTGAAAAATAAGCAGAAATGGGCAGAACCAATTTTCTCAGAACTCTGGAAAACAGACAAAGGCTTATAGCAGCCAAGTGAATGCTCAAACAAGAAAAAGGCAAGTTATCTCTCTAAGCCAAACTCAGCATATAAATGCATTACCTTCCCCCAGTGTGGGACATGACTCCTGGGGATTAGCCTCCCTGGTGCTGAGGGATTCCTACCAAGCACCAACTAGCAATGTAACTGGAAAAAGACCTTGAATGAATGGGAGAAAAGGTAAAGACAAATGAGTTTATGTGGCTAAGAAACTTTGAAGTGAGTAGGGAGGTCATCCCAGAGGTAACATTTATGCATGTCTCAGCAGGATCTCATAGACTGCCAAAGTAGATACTACCCGAAATACTGGGGCTACTGAAGGCTTTTAAGACATTAAGACGATTATGGCAGATAGCTCTGGAGTTTGGTGCCTTGCCAGTGGGCCCTACTTTGGAGTTTGTGCTCCAAATGTGACAGAGTTGGAGTCAGTTGTGACTTCTCTAAACATGCCTCTTCTGTCCCTTCTATTTGAACCTATAGTTGGTGCTGAAGTTGGTAGGTGTACATCCAAGAGACTTGAATCTTTGGGCTGTCTGAGTGCCAGCTGAGCTCTAAGTCTCAGGGGAGTTGAAATACCTTCTCTCCAGTTCATTGGACTCACCCAGGACAACTAACAAGGAGGTGAGGATGGACAACCAACATTCCAAGGAACTGAGAGAGTCTACAGCTGCAAACAAGAGAGTCCCAACCATTAGCCATATGGGATTGAGACCCCTTCTCAATTAGAGGTGGAGTGGGCATCACCATCCCAGAATCCTCAGGACTGGGGAATAAAATATGGACTAGATTGGACTACTGATATTCTGCTATAGACTTATTGTGATTCTAGCAATGGAAGAAATTATATCATTAATGTGGAGACAGTGGTCACTGGAGGTGCTGAAGGCAGGGAGAGGGAAAAAGAGTTGTAATATGGGGGCATTTTCAAGACTTGGAATTGTCCTGAATGACATTGCAATGACAGATACAGGCCATTATATATCCTGCCATAACCTACAGAATTGAGTGGGAGAGAGTGTAAACTACACTCCATCCTTAGTGGTAATGCTCCAAATGTGCTCATCAATTGCAATGAATGTACCACACTAATGAAAGAAGTTGTTAATGTGGGGAAGGGTGGGAGGTGTGGGGAGTGGGGCAGATAGGAATCTCATATGTTTTTGTGCAAAATTTTGTGTAATCTAAGTATCTTTTAAAAAAAATAAAAATATATTTTAAAAAAAGAAAAAGGCAACTTAAAAATAGTAGGAAAACCTTGTGGCACTATTACAAGCCCTTCCCCCACCCACTCCCTGGTTTGGTGCAATAGCAGCTCATGGTCCCATAGTATGTTCCTTTTCCTGATTCCAGAGAGAAGACAGCCCACCTTATTCGCAGTTTGGGAGATATATATGTCTGTTCCAACATGTCTGATGACAGCCTGAAAGACTGATCCAAGATACTGATCTCTGTCTTGTTTGTCCCAGAACTCACTCTGGATGGAGAAGCAGCAGGCATGGCCATTAAAATTCTGTAAAAGAACAAACAACAGCCGCCTGAGACAAAACATTATGTGATTGAGACACACAGTGTAGCATATTTTGCACAGGAGGAAAGTTGCCAAGAAGTACGAGGGAAAGTTGGGGCATTCAAATTGCACATATCCAGAGAAAAATGCATGCTCAGAAAGACTGGAGTGTCTCCTAAACATTCACAGTGGTCTCCTCTTTATGCTCAGGACAAGACTGTCTGAATGTTGAAGAAGAGCCGTGGCACAGAGCCAATCCAAAAATAATGGAGGGGTGTAATTTTTTTTTCCATTTAAAAAAAATGTATTGAAGTATATCACTCATATGTAAACATACATAAACAATAAGTGTATAGTAATAGTTGTGAACTTACAAGACAAACATGCATAACATCATACAGGGCTCTCGTACCTCACCCTATCACCAATACCTTGCATTGTTGGGAAACATTTTTAACTAATGATTAAAGAACATCCTCAAAATATTACTACTAACCAAAGTATTTTCCCCCAACCCACCCTATTTTTATAATAATTATTGTTTTTATATCATTTATACATGACCATACATAAACAGTAAGTGTTAGTAAAAGATGTGATCTTGAAGATATTTTCCTAAATTTTCTTCTAGAAGTTTTATGGTTCTTGTTTTTATATTTAGGTTTTTGATCCATTTTGAGTTAATTTTTGTATAAGGGGTGAGATAGGTGTTCTCTTTCCTTTTTTAGCTGTGGATATCCAGTTCTCTCAGCACCATTTGTTGAATGGACCTGCCCAAGCTAAGTGGATTTGACAGGCTAGTGAAAAATCACTTGACTATAGATGTGAGGGTCTGTTTCTGAACCATCAGTTCGGTTCCATTGAACTATGTGTCTGTCTTTATGCCAGTATCATGATGTTTTTATGATTTAAAGTCTGGAAATGAGAGTTCTTCAACTTCACTTTTCCTTTTTAAGATGTTTCTGGCTATTCAGGACCCCTTACCCTTCCAAATAAATTTGGTAATTGTGTTTTCCACTTATTTAAAAAATACTAGTGCTATTTTTATTGAGATTGCATTGAATCTGTATATCAATTTGAGTAGAAATGACATCTTAATGATATTTATTCTTTGAATCCATGAGCATGAATTGTTCTACCAAATCTTTATGTTTTTTTTTTTTTTAATTTCTTTCAATAATGAATTGTAGTTTTCTGAATACAAGTGCTTTAAAATGTTGGTTAAGTTTATTCCTGAATATTTCAGTTTTATCTGTCATATTTTATTTTCACCACTCTTTTGACACTTTTAGTTATTTTATTGATATAATCTTTATTTCTAGACCCTTTCACAAGCTTCTCTCTCTTTTCTTTTCAGGCTGTAGGACACCCTTTAGTATTTCCTGCAAAGCTGGTCTCATGGTTACAAACTCTCTCAGTTTCTGTTTATCTGTAAATATTCTAAAATCACCCTCATTTTTGAAAGACAATCTTGCCGGATATATGATTCTTGTGTGGAAGTTTTCCTCTTGCAGTATCATAAATATATCATACCACTGTCTACTTGCCTCCATGGTTTCTGATGAGAAATTGGCACTAAATCTTATTGTGTATCACTTATGTGTTATGCATTGCTTTTCTCTTGCTGCTTTCAGAATTCTCTCTTTGTCTTTGGCTTTTGCATTCTAATTAGTATGTATCTCAGAGTTGGTGTATTGGAATTTATTTGGATGGGAGAACATTGTGCTTCTTGGACATGGATATCTATGTCCTTCAATAGGGTTGGGAAGTTTTCTGCCATTACTTTTTCAAATAGTCCTTTTGCCCCTTTTCCCTTCTCTTCTTTTTCTGGGACACCCAAGACACATATGTTTGCATGTCTCTTGCTGTCGTTTGGTTTCCTGAGAACTTGTTCAATTTTTTCCATTCTTTTCTTCATCTATTCTTTTGTATGTTTGCTTTCAGAGGCAATTTCTTCAAGCTCACCAATCTTTTCTTCTGCCTCCTCAAATTTGCTATTATATGATTCCAGAGAATTTTTAATTTCATTTATTGCACCTTTCATTCACCTAAGGTCTGCTATTTTTCTATGTATGCTTTCAAGTTCTTCTTTGTGCTCATTCAATATCTTCTTAATACCCTTAATCTCTTTAGCCATCTCATTGAATTTATTAAAGAGATTTGTTTGAACATCTCTATGATTACTTGTCTTAACTCCTTTATGTCATCTGGAGGCTTATCTTGTTCCTGTAATTGGGCCATATTTTCCTGTTTCTTGGTGTGGATTATATTTTTTGTTGGTTTCTTGGCATCTGGCTTACAAGATATTTATTCTGGGTGCAGTTTCTCTTTTCAGTTTAAGGTTTTCTTGCCCTTTCTCTCTTGCTGGTTGTGTAAAAAGAGCCAAGGATGTAGTAGGTGCTGTAAACTGTGGAGGTTCAAGCTGCCTACATTGCCCCAGAGACCGATGAAGCTTCTCCCAACTTTCTCCTTTGCCAGGGGTAGGTGCAGAGCCACAGCTGTGTGTAATAATCCAAGTCATGCAGGCCTAGACTGTAGTTGCCCAGAGAGAGTGATGAGGTTTCACCCCCCTTTCTCCCAGGCCTGCGGCTGGGATGGAGCTGCAGGTGTGGGTAGCAACCTGTCATGCAGGCCCAAAATGAAGCAGTTTCCCTGGTTGACTTCCGACTGTTCAGTGTCTACCAGCCGAACGTACCTGCAGTTACCTGGAAAGGCTGGTGGAGGGCCGGCCAGCTTCCTCCCTGCCAGAGGTGAGGCTGGGGCTTATGCTAGAGCTGCAATCTGATCTGGATGGAAAGAAACAGGTCCCTATCAGCACTGTGATTTTCAGTCAGCCTCCCCCCATGCTGGGGACAGAGTAAAAATGGTGGCTACAGATCTCTTTCTGACTTAGATATGTTCAAACTTTAGCTGTTCTTAAGATTATACTTTAGCCCACCGAATTTACTAATCAGTAGCAGAAATCAATAACCAACCATCTCTTCCTCCCCTGTTTTTGGGAAATGGAGCCTCCAATTCCAGCCACAGAATAGCTCCTTAGGCAGCTTGTGCCTCCAGAGTAAGATGATCAGTGGCCTCCAAGGTGTGGCCTGTATTTTCCTGGAGAGGCTGGTGCAGGTCCACCTAGCTCCCTCCCTGCCAGAGGGGGGCTGGGGCTTATGGTAGAGCTGCACTCTGATCTGGATGGAGAGAAGCTAGTTCCTACCAGCACTGTAATTTTCAGTCCTCCAATTTCCCCTCATGCCAGGGACAGAGTTAAAATGGTGGCTACTGGCTTCTTTCTGACTTGGACAGATTCAAACTTTAGCTGTTCTTAGGACTATACTTTAGCCCGCCAAATTTACTAATTAGTAGCTGAAGTTGGTGCCCAACCATCTCTTCCTCCCCCATTTTTGGGAAGTGGAGCTTCCAATTCCAGTTGTGGAATAGCTCCCCCGGCAGCTTGTGCCATCAGTGGAGGATGGGCACTGGCCTCCAGGGCATGGAGTGCTCTACTCACGAGTCTCCTCTGCAGATGGGCAGTCTCTTCTTTCCATTCTTTCAAAGATATTGCAGGATGCTCTGCTCATCTCCTGGAGCCCCCAAACAGGTGCCTTAGATAGCTCTGGGTAATTACAAACTGCCCTGTAGCATGAGCTGACTCTAGGAGCTCCTTACTCTGTTGCACCTTCCTGGTTGTCCAAGAAGTGTGATTTTTATTTTTGTTCATTCTGTTTTTGTTAACTGCTAGTAGTCAAAGAAATTTCTATCATAACACTAGCTGAATATAGGTTAAAGGAATAGAAATTCCAGTGACTGTATACATCTAAGAATACAGTCTTAGCATATATATTTTGGAAAAATTACAAAACAGACAACTATAGCTTACAATAACAGAAAACTACCCAGCAAATCCTGGTGTAAAGGGCCAATCTGTCTTCCAGAGGTAACACATTAAAATATTCAAAAGCCCATATTTTAGCAAAAAATCACAAGGATTTGAAACAGGAAAAGAGGGCCTACTCAAAGGAAAAATAAGTGACAGACACCATTCCTGAGAAAGCCCAGAAATTGAAATTACTAATCAAAGATATTAAGTCAACTCTCCTAAATAAATTCAGTGAGCTACAGAAACACATGGACAAAGAACTAAAGGAAATCAGGACAAGGATATATGAAAAAGCAGAAATTCAAGAAATAGCTATTTTTTTAAAAGAACCAAGAACAGAAAATCTAGAGCTGAGAAGTATAATGATTTAAAAAAAAGTAAAATCAGTAGAAAGGTTCAACAGCAAAATGGAGCCAGCAGAAGGAAGAATTAACAAACTTGAATTGAGGGCAATTGAAATTATTCAGTGTGAGGAGCAGAAAGAGAAAAAAATGAAGAACAGTGAACAGAGTCTGAGGGACCTGTGAGACACCATAAAGTGTACCAATTTCTGCATTAGTACCAAAAGGATAAGAGAAATGTAATGGGTCAGAAAGAATATTTGAAGAAATAATGACTGAAAACTTTCCAAATTTGAATAAATACATGAGTGTCCACATTGAAGAAGCTCAATGAACTCCAAAGAGGATGAAGAAAAAAATATCCAACCGAGACACATTATAGTCAAGTTGTCAAATGCCAAAGACAAGGAAAATCCTAAAAGCAGCAAAAGAGAAGCTTTTCATTACATACAAGGGATCCTCAATAAGAAGATATACAAATGGCCAATAAGCACATGAAAATATGCTCAATATCATTAGTCATTAGGAAAATTTAAATCAAACCATCATGAGACACTACTTTATACCCACTAGGAGAGCTATTATTTTAAAAAATGAAAAATAACAAGTGTTAATGAGAATGTGGAGAAATTGGAACTTTCATGCATTGCTGGTAATCATGTAAAATGGTTCAGCTGCTGTGGAAAATGGTTTGGTGATATTTGCTTATAGAATTACCATATAATCGAGCAATTCCACTCTTAGGTATATACCCCCAAACAATTCAGATTAGGAACACAAGCAGGTATTTGTGCAACTACATTCATGGAAGCATTATTCATAATAGCCAGAAGGTGGAAACAACCGAAGTGTCCATGAAGAGATGAATAGACAAACAAAAGTGGTATATACATACAATGGTATATTGTGTATGCCATAAAAATTAATGAAGTTCTGATACATGCTACAACATATTTTCTGAAACATTACTCTAAGTGAAATAAACTAGGCACAACAGACAAATATTATATGATTACACTTAGAAGAAATTCTAGTTATAAACAAATTCATAGAGAGAAAATAGATTAGAGGTTACCAGAGTTTGGGAGAGGAGGGAAACAATAAGAAGTTTTGGCTTAATATGTAGAGTTTCTATTTTGGGTGATAAAAGTTTTGGTAATGGAGTTTGCAAATGGTAGCACAACATTGTAAATGCAATTAATATCACTAAATTATCCACTTAAAATTCTTTAATGGCAAGGTTTTGTTAAATATATATGTTACCACAATAAAAACTAATGTTATAGTCTTACAGGAGCAGATAATAATGTCAATTAAGCAAAACATTGGGGGAGAGCAAGAAAAGCTTGTAGGAGAAAGAGGAAATGACAAATGCACTTAGTTCTGAAGCCTGATTAGGATTCTTCCAAATCAAAATAAGAACAGCTAATTATCTTCTTCTCATGAATGTTGTTGTTTGTTATTTTCTACTCACATCATAATGATACTCTTAGTTTTGTACTTTTATAGTCCTCCACCCATCTGTTCCCATTCCTCACTACTACCACCCACCACAACCAAATATACCTTCAAATTCTTGGACAGGACAGTGAGACATTTTCTAAATCTTCTTTATATGATGTAATCCGAAAAGTCCCTGGCTTACAGACAAGAAAGGTTTTTTTTATAGAATCAATCTTTTTCACTATATTTATGCATTATAAAATATATTTATATTCTTAAATAATCCACAATTTATAAAATCTCTGAATACTGGGGTATTCATATTCATAACTACAATGTCTAATATTCTATCTGGTACATATTAGATGTCAATACATGTTTTCTGAGTGAATGAGTAGATTAATGAATAGAAGGATAAAATTCAATTCTTGGCTTTAATGATTATTAAACTATAATATTTGAAGTATTGTCTGGGAAACATAAGAAGCACCATTAGGAGAAAAAAAACCAGAGCATCTACCTCATAACTCACCAGAAAAAATTTTTTTCAAAATAATTCCTTTTTAATAGAGAAAATAAAGGCTATTCCAAGAAAACAGGAAAAAATAAGGCAGTAGGGAAAATGAATATGCTCGTTTGAGCAATAAATGTCAATTATTTAATTATACTACAAAATTACTCAAAATTCAGAATGATTTTAGGTATATGTATATGCAATAAAATGAGGTGCATTAGAAGTAAAACACACTTGAATATGCACAAAGTTTTTTTTTTTTTTTTTTTTTTTTTTTAACTAAACAGAATACATCCCAAACATAGCAAATCAGACCCAGAAATGTGGGAGGAAATATTAATATCAGAGAAAGTAGAAGTCAAAGCAAGAAAATATCAGATCAAGACCACTTTTGAGAAACAATAGATGAAATTCTTGACAGTGCAATTAAGCCAACTGTATCAAATTGTTTCATCTTCAGGTTTGATAAGATTTCTCTAAAACCAAAAACAGAGAACACTGAAATGATCTTCCTCACCTTATCAGTACATTTTGTGAGAAGTTTTAAAAATGGGGAATTCTCTTTAATCATATCACAGATAATTTAGGTGATCCTCAAGTTCTTATGTCGCCATTGGTGTGGCCTTAAGGAAATAATTGCAAGGTTATCAAGAGGCTTGCAATTTGCATTATGGATAAAATAATAATATGGGTTTATAATATAAGAATTATGTTTCCTTGAAGATCAAAATTACCGTCAAGATTCTTTTTGCCTAGATTTTAAATGCATACTTTTATGTTTCAGATATTTTTCATAGATATCATTTAAAGAAGCAAAAATTGCAATTCATATATAAATATATATACATATAAACACACACAAGTACACAAGTACAAATATATATGCACATATACATATATAATTATATAATTGATTGCCATGAAAATATACTTTTACAGTTATTTCTGATAAATATTTGGTTAATGTATACCAAATTGTAACAAGTAGTTGAAAAAATAAGATCACAACTCTTCAACTCTTAACTCTATGTATCCATGCAACAGAAGCAAGTAGAGAAATTAGAGGAAATGTAGCTAACTCTAAACTGAAACAGGAAATACATTTTTGCAATTACTTCTGCTCTATTCTGAAAAATATCTATCTGAAAAATGAGATAAATTTCCTATTTATATTCTTCATATTTCCTTAATATAGTTATAGCTTTAAATATTGTAAGTTTATAATACCCAAACAAATTTTAAATGATTTCAGTACATCATAATCTAATTTCTTCTGCAAGGAATATTGACTGATATTGTGATGTGGCTGTGGGCAGGGATTTTAGAATAATAACATTGATACTCAAATACCGTCATTTATAAAGTAAAACTTTGGTATCATCTGTTGTCTATCCTAATTCCCAAACCTCATAAGCAATAACTTTGTTTCCTCTCTAGACTTTCCTCAATACTTGAGACCTATGTTTTTCTGTATATATGATAATGTGTCATGCTCTTCAAAAGTGGATGAATTCCAGTCATAGCTAAGTCTCTTTTGAGGAATAAGGGTAGGGAAGTCAAGGAACATGTAATCTGCTCATTAGCCTCATGATCAAGAACTATTCTCTAACCATCCCCCCATTCCTCCTTTTCATGGGGGTGATTCATACCTGCCTTGCACCTCTGTAGAACCAATGAATTCTATTTGGTTAGGAAAATAACATAGATATTCACAATAACCGTGATAAATTGCACTGAATTGTAATCTGAAAATTGAGGAAATAAGCATTTTCTAAGGAAACCCAATTTCCCACAACATTTCTATCTTCAAGTATGTAAATGGAATCAAACCTGCATTTCTGAGAATCACATAAGCAATTAATGTACATTTAAAGCCCCTTTCCACTTTATCTTACTTCCCACAGTAATGCAAGTCTTGTCATCAGTCTTTTTGTATGTCCTTAATACCTTAGTTTCTGGATAGCCAACAATGAACTGAATGCAATCTGGTCCAGCTGCCCAAGGCCTTGATTGAATAGCATCCCAATCTTAGAATCAATGTACATGCACAGCCCTCCACCTCTAAATTCCTTGATCTCTGTGTACTATTGGCCTGAGCCTTTAAAGGAAAATATATGTTTTATATCCCAAGGGAATATTTCAGAGCATCACAGATGCAAGCGCTGTTGTGGGAATCAAGTTGATCTCTATGGAAGGAGAAAAAAGAATAAGAGCTTTCCATTCTTAATGCTCAAATGATGAGAAATATATAAGTAAATAATTTTGTTTGTATGTATCTATATGTGTGCTTGAGTGTGATCATTTATATATTGTGGAGAGATGTGAATGAACACAAATGTTTTTTACTTTAAACTTTTTATTTTAACAATACACATCACAAAATGTACCATTTTAATCACATGCAAGTGTACAATTCAGTAATATTGATTATGCTTATAATATTTGGCTACCATTTCACCAATAATGGATGAAACTTGCACACATAATGGTAAGTAAAATAAACCAATAACAAAAAGACAAATATTGTATCATCTTGCTTATATGAAATACCTAGAAGACACTTCATAGAGACAGATGTGCTTTATAGGTTACCAGTGGCTAGGGTGGGGAGCAGGAAGAAGAAATTATAATTTAATGGGTGAGTAGATTCAATTTGAGGTGATGAAAAAGTAGGGGAATTGGATATCTGTGATGATAGCACATTGTAAAATGCTACATCCATTATGGAAATCAGTTTGGAGTTCCCTTAGAATGTTAAACATAGAATTATCATGTAACTTGGCAAGCCTTGTATAAACCCCCCAAAATTGAAAGCAAGGATTAGAACAGATATTTCTACAGAAATGTTTATTGCATCATTATTCACAAAGTCAAATTGTGGAAGCAATCCAAGTGCCCATCAACAGATGAATAGAAAAGCAAAATGTGTTATAGTCACACAATGGGATATTATGCAGCTGTGAGAAAAGATGACATTCTAGTGAAAGCTACAACATGGAAGAGATTTTGAAGACTTCATGTTGAATGAAATAAGCCAGATTCAAGATGACAAATATTATATGATCTCACCTACAGTAAGTAAATTTCCTTGAGACAGATTGTAGATTAGAGGTTACCAGGAGCCTGGAGTGGGGGGAGATAAGAGGGAGTTATTGCTTAGTGGATGCAGAGTTTATGTTTAATATAATGAAAAAGTTGGGATAATAAATATTGTTGGTGGTAGCACAATATTATGAATGGAATTAATACCACTGAATTGTACAATTAATAGTGGTCAAAATGGTTGAAGTATGAGTTTTATATATGTTACTATAATAAAAAGTTAAAAAAAAAAAGACAAAAGTTCTGAGTGAAAAAGTAAGCAATAGATTGAGATCTTTAGCACAATAAGATATATTTAAGGGAAGAGGATGTGGCTCAAGCGATTGAGCTCCAGCCTACCACCAGGGAGGTCCCAGGTTCTGCTCCCTGTGCCAGAGCAAGACAGTGAGCTGGCGCGATGGGCTGTCACTGCGAGGTGATGCAACAAGATGATGCAACAAGAGACACAAGGAGGAGACATAATGAGAGAGACAACAAAGTGGGGAGTGGAGGTGGCTCAAGCTATTGAGTACCACTCTCCCACATAGAAGGTCCCAGGTTCGGTTCCTGGTGCCTTCTAAAGAAAGATAAGCAGACACAGAGAGCACACAGAGAATGGACACAGAGAGCAGACAGCGAGCACAAACAATGAGGGGAGTTAAATAAATAAATCTTAAAAAAAAAAAGATGTATTTAAGTTTAAACACATAAAGTCACTCAAGTTGCAATCTTAAAGATATTCACATATCCAAAAATATATGCTAAAACATTGGAGTGAGTGAGAGATGAGAAATAGGAGTGGAGTCAGAGGGGAAAAAAGAATTGCTCTGTCAGAAGATAGTTTCATAAATAACAAGTATGCAGAAAACACCTCTCAGAACCTTAGCTCCCTCTTGAGAATCATTTGTGACAGACAATACTTAAGACCATGGATCTGAATGAGAATTCCTAGGAAGAGAATGTAGAAAAAAATCAGGGTTAAATCCAGTGATATGCCAAATATGAAGAATCTGGCATAATGGAGAATCTAGACAATAATATTGTAAAGAATTGTTCAGCAAGAATTAAGCAAAGCATAAATGTATGTGCTTCTGAAGGTAAAAAATGGGAATATTTCAAGATAGTGAAATAGTGACTGCAATTCAAGTATTTCTGAGAGATAGTGTTATGTGAGCACAAAGAGAGCCTATGTTATTTGTAACGTGGAAAGCACTGATGAAATTCATAAAAGCACTTTCAGGTGATTAGAGAGATAGGAGACAAGGGGAAGAATGATTTTGAGTTGAGAAAGTAAAGGGAAAGAATGTTGACAACATGTTCTAGAAGTTTTGATGTTAAGATTAGCAGGGAAATGGGAGGATGCATGGCGGGCAGTTATATGGGGTTGCATAGTTTTTGTAGGATTTTAAAATTATAGATAATAAAGGATGACTCATGAAATAATTAAATATAATTCAGTGAGTAAAATTAGCTGAATTGGGGAGAAAAAAATGTCTATTCTTGTCCATTCAATAGGGATGTTTATGAGTTAAAAATGTTTACTTTATATTCCTATATGTCTTATTTTATGAAATATTAATATAAAACTACTATTTTCTTTAGTCTCATTTAATTTAGAAGAACTTTAAGTATTAGAGAGAGAAATTTAATTTTTCTTTTTTAGTTTCACAATTGGAAATAAGATGAAACAAGTAATTTTTGCTCTCCTCTCATGGTGCTTTCATGGAAAAAAAATGCACTGTTTTTTTACATTTGGTTACGATATCTATCTCTCCCTACAAACTGTATGCTTTTAAAGGTCCTCTGAGAGGAAACAGAAATATGCAATTATTCTATAATGAAACAGGTATGTGTGTGGCCTGGCTTGGGGAAAACTTTTCAGGTGAATAAATTGATTTAGTAAGATACCCAGAAATATATAACTTGTTATCCTTAAGACTTCATGGGATACTTCCTAGCTTCTCCTACAACAAGAAGTTATTGAGAAAACATAGGTATTTAAGTAATGATGAGAAAAATATAGCACAGATATTCCAGATGAAAGTAGCAACTGGCTATAAGTCTGGAAATTACTGCCACTATCTGAAAATGGGGTCCAGAACAAGAAGACGTGGTTCCAGAACATCTCCTTCCACTTTATTCATTTGCTCATGAAAAACAATGGCTCATTAAGTTTTGTTCAAAGAAAGTTGGGTTAATAATGAAGTTAATTTTCCCCAGAGGTGAAAAGGTCCAGAATTCAAAGAGAAGATTTTGGTCATGCCAGGGATGTGGAAAGTCACAGGACACTTATTTTCAATGTGTCATTTACCATCCTCCCTTTTCATGGTAAAAATAGTACTCCCAGAAACATTTTAACAGCTCCTGAATAAACAGGTAGGTAGGAGTAACCCGTCCCTTCTTTTCTGATCAGTGGCAAATGTTTCTTCATATGCTGTGGGATTTGGTGTCCTTAGAATCCAAAAAGATCCTTAGGACACTGACTCGTACCTGCTTGGTTTTCACTCCATAGATAACAGGGTTCATAGTGGGAAGCAGGAGTAGATAAATATTTGCCACAATGATGTGGCAAGATGGAGGGATAATGTGGTCCCCAAACGATGGGGAAAAAAGGAGAAGAAAGCTGGAGTGTAGGAGAAAACAATGGCACAGA
>JAKSZT010027173.1:267257-293952 GCA_026826555.1 Tolypeutes matacus | reverse complement strand
CTGATGAGAGGCTGACCACTGCCTGGAGGATCATGGTGTAGGAGACTATGACGCACAGGATGTCAAAGCCCCCAATCAAGAGGGCTACCATCAGACCATAGACAGCATTGACCTTGACATTGCCACAGGATAATTTGGCCACAGACATGTGGTCACAGTAGGTATGGGAAATTATATTGCCTCTACAATAGGGCAGGCGTTTAGTGGGGAAAGTGAAGGGAATGATTAGCAACACCCCTCTCAGGAATGTGGCAAGCCCAACCTTTGCAATAACAGGGTTGGTGAGGATAATTGAGTAGCGCAGAGGGTAGCAGATGGCCACGTAGCAGGGAGCATGAGGACCCCAGACTCCATCCCGGTGAAGGTGTGGACAAAGAACATCTAAGCCAGGCATTCATCAAAGCTGATTTCCTTGAGATGGAACCAGAAGATGCTGAGGGCTTTAGGGATTGAACCAGAGCACATGACAAGGTCAGGGAAGGAAAGCATGGCCAAGAAGTAGTACATGGGCCTGTGCAGAGAGTCTTCATAACGGACGAGGTAGAGGAGTCCATGATTCCCTACCATAACCACAACATACATGGAGCAGAATGGGAAGGAAATCCAGACATGCATGTCTTCCAGGCGTGGGACTCCATTCAGAATGAATGATGCTGGGGTCGGGTCTGTTTTATTCAGCATTAGCTTGATTAGCTGTTACGATCATCAAATACTTTAAAATTTACATGGGTTTTCCTAGAGTAAGAAAGAGACAGGGGAGACAGGTTATGGACAATTTCCCCTCCCTCAATTTTCTTTTATTCATCAGTGCATTTTGATGATCAAGCACCAAGTTTTCTGAAAGGCAGAGAAGAGGGGGTTTTTTTGTTTGTTTGCTTGTTTATGTGTTGTTTATTCACTAACTAATTGACAATTTATTCAAAAAATTCTTTTTTAGTACCTACTATGTCCCAGTTCTCTTCTCAGATACTGATTCTATGTTAATTTAAACAAGACAGAGTTCCTGTCCTCTTAAATTTATAATCAAGTGTAAATCTGTTCTGACTCTTGTAAAGGGATTTTTGTTAGGATACCTTACTTAAATTCATAACCACCTGTTTCCCTTCAGATGTGATCTTAAACAAGGTTCTTTGATCATCTCACCAATGACCCAACAGTTATGATGGGGATGTTTTTATCCTTAATGAATGGCTGATATTTATTTTGGTTATTATAACCAGGCACTGATTTATGCATTTGAGAAAATATTAATTCATTTATTCCCTCTGTAGAACTTGGGATCTTACAGTTCAGTGGGAAGATTCTGAATCAGTTTTCTCACTTTTTAAGATGCCTTATCCTTGTACTTGACTTTAGCTGGTATAGATGTATTTAGGGTACTGTTTTTAAATTTCTTTTCAGAATAATCTTCCAGCCATGACTGGGGACTAGTTAACGTTAGTTATGATGATGACTCTATCATTAATTTACATCTTTTCCCTTTATTCTACCTTTTTGTTGATCTCTTTTACCATTAGATACTGATTATCCTCTGAAATATTCTGGTGTCTGTGACAAAAAAAAAATAGCCATTTTGTTATTAATATACATTACTAAAGGCATGAATATACCTTGCTTAATTCTTCTAGTTTCTCCATCTAATATTGATCATTCAGTAATATCTGGACATTACTAATTTTTATTGCTTCCTTACCTGTTGTTCTCTCTGATCTTTTGGATTTACAATATTTATTATTATAAAAATGAAACTCATTTTACTTGGTTTGTAAGATAAATATAGATTTCCATGTGACATTCCTAATCACATGTCAAACTTATTTCTAGTCCAAGAGCAAAATTAATCAATCCCAAATTCTGTATTTATATATAAATCTTATTTTCAAGCTAACTAAATATTTGGGATGAAGAGATAGCCTCTCATTATTTCATGCCTCTCTTTATTACTCATGAATATTTATTGAATACCTACCTTGTCACAATATAAGGAACATGACACAGGTTTTTCCTTTAAGAATACCAGAGTTTAATGGAGAAATCAAGATGCATATAAATAATCACAGTACTGCGACAAGAACTACAGAAGTATGTGCAAGATTATAAGTGAGCACTAGACTATTAAACTGGATGTGGATTGTTGGTGATAGAGTGTTTGGAGGAAGAACTGGTGATTGTCAAGATAGGCTATGTTGAAAAGGAGGTATTTGATATATATTTTGAAGGAAGACAAGTTGTAAGAAAGTTAGGTTTGTGGAACGAACCCAAGGAGAAGAATCTAAATGTGAAAGCACAGAAGTCAAAACAATCAAGTTTGTGAGAATTCAAAAATAGTGATGTGCCTGGGATGTAGGCCATCACATCACAGGAGGCAGCGGACAAGGGCTAGTCATTCTTGTCCTACTACATTTTGGCAGAAGCTGTATCACAAAGGATCTTGTAAATATTAGATAACAGGGACTTCCTTGAAATGAAGAAAATAATAAAGAATTCACAAGAATCCTGAAGATCATGAATTAACTGAATGGTGCTTGGGAACCTTATCAGATAGTACAGAAGTCTGAGTCCTTCTTTCCCTCCAAGGAAATATTCATTCCTCTTATTAAAGAGTGAGGGCAGAAGAAGGAAGAAAAAAATATATGAGATATCACAGTCTTTCTGATCAGTGCATAAGCAAAATAAGTGTCAATAATAGACAGGAATTGGCGCTGATTATACCAGCAACTTATCAGCTAGCCAGCTCCAAGGCATCAGGAATTTGATGTAAGCTTTCTACTACTTAGAGTGAAAGGAACTCTTTGTGATCAGATCTCCCAAACAGCCCAATTGACTACCACTAGCCGTCTTGCCTAAATTGCAAATGGTGTATTATTTTCCATAAAAACATAGTCAAGTAATGTAATGGTAATTCCACCATTTTTTTAGGCAGAACACCTGGGTTATAGAAATGATTTTGCCTATTCACTTAAACTCTGTGAAGCTTTTTTTTGGCTTCTCAATTTCTCTAAGTCAGATTAGCACAACAAGAGCAAGATCTTAGTGAAACACATGGATTTTTAACCTGTTTTTTCCAATACCTAAAGATATGTATGTGGACAAATTATGAAACTTCCTTAAAATTCAGATAACCTAGTCTTTAAAATATGGATAAAAACATTGTTGAGAGAAATGCAGAGTTCATAAATCAAGTCCTAAAGCATACATTCCATCACCTAATTTATGACAAAGGAAAGAGGATTGTACCAAATTTATTCATTTCCAGGTGTGAAAAGGTTTTTCCCACAACGCAAATCATGAAAATCACTAAAACTCACTTCCTTACCTTAATATAGGCTGGAGGTTTTAAAATGAGGATTTCTCAAATTTACATTTAAATCATATGATGTTTTTAAATCTGATTTTCAATTTTCTATTTAAGATAAGTGGTTTGTTTTAAGTTAACATTTTAGTTTTGCAAACCCAAAGAATGTATTAATTTGCATTTTGGATAAAAGCATAAAATATGTTGTTTGCAATATAAGAAATGTTTGTCCTTGAAGACCAAATTTCAATCAATTAACAATCTATGTTTGTAATCTACATTTATATTTCAGGTTGTTTTCACATACACCAACAGAAACATGAATTTAAAATGGTATAAATATATATATACACACACAATTAATCACAGTTGCTTTAAGATAGATTTGTAAAATTATTTCTCGATAATTTGTGATTATTATAAACTAATCAAATAAGATTACTATTCTTTTTTCTCTCAGTCCCCCTTTAATACATTGAACTGCTTCAGTCCGTACAATGCATTGTAAATAACAGTGCACTTTTGCAGCTTATCTTGGAACTGGAGTGTAACATGGCAAGAGTGGACAAAGTTCAGTGTTTTAATGATTTCTTCACAGAAACAACTATCTGGGATAGAGACAAAGATACTGTGTTTTTTCCAAGTGTCCTTAGCGCTATTGCATTCTAACCATATATCTATGTATTAGAAGCAGGTAGAGCTATTGAGGGAAGCATAGTTATACCTTAATTGAAATCAGGAAATATTTTTCTGGAAGAAGTAAGAGTGCACTATTTTGAATGATGTATATATATATATTTTAGAAAGACCTTTATTGAAAAATTGTAAAATAAAATAGAAAATAGACAGAAAGAAACTGTAAATTTTCAAAGAGAGCCGTAGGGCCAGGTTCGATTTAACATAGTCAGGAGACTGCTTTAAAGAGATGGAGGTGGGGGGAGGGGGGGAGAGAATGCCAAATAGTAGTATGAATGCATAACACTGCTCACGTGAATGCAAAACCAAACAGTACAACCGCCTTCTGAATGATGTATATTTTTAATACTAGATAAATTCTATTTATATTCCTCATATTTCCTTTTTATAAGTATATAGGTTTTATTAACTAAAACTGAATTTATTCTGTTTCAGCAAAAATTTGGGTCCCATCTTCAATGCATTTGCAAAGCTCTCAGAGATCTAAGCATTAGCTACACATTTAAACACCTTTCATTTTTGAATCAAATTCAAAATTATTTCACTACCTTATAATTTTCATTTCTTCTGCAAGGAAAGTTATCTTGTTACCATTTGGGTGTAGGCAGGGTTATTGGAATAGTAATATTGACATTACTATTAAGAATAATTTTAACTGTTACCAGTTATAAAGTACAATTTTGATATCATTTGTTGTCTATTATCTTTCTTAAACTCTATCTGCAATACATTTGTTTATTTCCCTCTGCCATCTTCAGTTCTTTAGACCCAGGTTCTTTTTCTCATAGAAGAATCATTTGTTTTGTGTTAGTGTTGCTATTCAAAATGAATGAAACTAAGAAATAATTAACTGTCCCAAGAAAATAATTGAGAAGGTTAGCATTTGATTTTCGGGGATAAAGGAAGGACAGATACGGAGCAAAAGTATTCGGACCATTTGTTGTCTCATGAGCAAGGACTATTCTCTAGCTTTCCCCCATTTTTCTTTGTCAAAGGTGCAAAATTCACATCTGACTTCTACCACTACTAAACTAAGGATTCCTATTTGGTTCAAAAAATACCATAGCTGCTCATGACCATCATGAAATGATACACAGAATTTTAATGACAGAGACAGAGTTGGGAATATAAACACTTTCCAAGAAAGCCCAACTTCACACAACATTTCTGCTTTCAAATTGGATAGATAGAGTCAAACATTTATTTCTGGAAAAATAATAAACAATTGATTTTATATATATTTAAAGCCTCTCCAATTTTACTTACTGCCTACAAAAAAATTCCTTTTGGTAGTCTGCTTTTGTATGTCCTTTAATACCTTATTTCTGGACATCAATATAGTGAGCTGAATGCATTCGGATCCAGTTGTCCAAGACCTTGGTTAAAAAATATAATAATCCTAGAATCAATGTACATGCACAGTCCTCCACCTCTAAATCCCTTGATTTCTGTGTACTATTGCCCTCAGCCTTTAAAGGAAAATATATGCTATATATCCCAAGGGGACATTTCAGAGCATCAGAGTCACAGCTGCTGGTTGGGAATCTAGATAACTTCTGTAGGAGGAAGAAAAAAATAGTGAGAGCTTTCCATTCTTCTTGTCCAAATACTAATAAATGAATATCTAAGTGAAAATTTCATATGTGTTTATCTATTTGCTTTTTTATGTATAAGCATGTTTATATCGGGGGAAGGAGAATGAAAATTAGCAAAAGCTTATTTTAATGAAAACTAGTGATTTTAATCTTTATTGCAAGTTTGTGTTCCTTCTTTCCCAATGGCCTGTGGAAAATAGGTTGAAAGTGTTTAAGGAGAGAATGTTTTGTTCATTTACCCACTGATTCATTTAAAATTTAAAATCATTATTAATGATTTTATTCATGTGTTGTTTCACTCTTGGTATATATAATATTTATTGAGTACTTACTACTCCCCAAGTTTGCTAGCAATTACATTATGTAAATATGGCCCCTAGGTCAAAAAGTTTATTTTCAATGAGGGAAAAGATGGATATTATGGCAGTCTAGAAAGCCATCAAGTTTAGGTTTATTATACATAGGTATTAAGTTAGGGATAATTAGATGAATGTCCAAACCTTGAAAAAATATTGTTGATGAAGATGATAATGATAACAAAAAGACACAACTAATTCTAATTTTAGATTCATATAATGTAGGTAATAAAAGTAATGCCTATGTATTTTGAATAATATGGGAATGTAAAAAGGAACTTTGAAGAAGATTAAAAAGCACCCATAGCTCTTTAGGTTAGAGGGAACTTCTAATGTATAGTTATCCTAATTTTTTAAACCATGTATGTCAATTTCTTAATACATGCATTTATTATATATGGTTTAACAAAAATAGGTCATAACGTGTTACAATATGAATACTGTTATTTCTATTAATCTTATATAATTACATCGTTCTAAAGTGGGATTATTATGATGGAATAAAAGTTCATCTGATGTATATAATTTGTTTAAACATGTTAGTATTCTTATATGGAGAGAGAACCGTTTATTTTTAAGGAATGCTCTAATAAATGAACATGTCTGTGAAACTTTTATGACATTTATCATCTAATTATTTCCTCAAAATAAATTCCTATTGTGTATTAGAGTTCCCATTTTTTCATGCCAATAATTATGGGAAATTTTAGTGAAAGACTATTATCTCATTGACATTTTTTAAATATATTTTTTATTTTTTAAAAATACTTAGATTACATAAATGTTACATAAAAAAAATAGAGGGGATTCCCATATGCCCTGCTCCCTATACCTCCCACATTAACACCGTCCTTCGTTAGTGTGGTACATTCGTTACAACTGATGAACACATTTTTCATTGTCATTTAACTATGTTGTTACTTATTTACTAAGTATGTTAACTTTTAAAATATGTTATTGCTGGTTGTAATGCATTGTGATGAGAGAAATTTGCTTGTGTTATTTCTCTTTATAGGTCTCCCTAAGGATATTTTGTGACCTCCACAAGAGCATGACCTGTTTTTGTTAATGTTTTACAAGTGCTTAAGAAGAGTAAATATTATCTAATATTGGGTTCAATAAATGGCCATCAGATATATCTTATTAATTAAATTTACTTATTTTTTGTAATCGTGATTGATCTTGGACAAAAGTAGTGTATTCGAATCTCCCACTATTAGCCTTTCTGTTTGTTTTTTCTTTCCTTTCCTGTAGCTTCTGATTTATCAGGGGATTGCTGTCTTTATGTGTGTGAGTGTATTATATTATTATAAATTGTAAAGCATTATATAATGTCCATCCTTACATCTTTTAATGCTGTTGGTGAATATATAATTATGCCCTTATTTTTTCATTTTCTGACTTTCTTTTTGTCATATATATTTGAATATGTAAATATACTTTTCTGAACAACCAATTCCAACACTATCCATTTTTGGACTGGATTTTCATCTTTTTTATGCTTTTAGTATTTGTGATATTTTGTTTCTACTTCATATATGAAAATGCATTAAAGTTTTATTAAATAAAAATGTAAAAACAAAATTATCATTAAGATTTAAAGGAAAGTAGTAGAACATTAATCATAGGCATGCAAATATTCTAAAAATAAACAAAAAATTTTAAAAATATGAGAGTATACACATATTCAGAGACATTTATATCATAGAAAAAACACATAAGAATGACGATTTTAACACATAGAAATGACATGATGGCAAAGATTTTTGTCTGTTTTGTTCATTTTTGTTTTCTTAGCATCTAACAAGTGTCTAGCATAGGAGCTTTAAAAATATTTATCGGAATAATATTATATGATAAAGAATTATTTAAAATGTTTTTGAGGGTTGGCATACTGGACATATATGATCATATGGATAGTGCATTACTTTTTCAGCCTTCCTCTCATTTTAGAGTTGTAGATGTAATATGAGATGTAAATCAAAGATCTTTCCAAGCTATAAATGTGCTATCAAGGCAACAAATTTACAGAGACCATGCCATTCTCTGTCTCCTTCTTTTACCACACACCTAACCACTTTTTTAAAAAAATTTATTAGAGAAGTTAGGAGCTTACAAAAAAATCCAGCTAATCATTTTTGAGTTTGAACTTGTTTGACCCTGTGTGACAAACTGAGAAATAAGTAACACAAACCCACTAGATATTTCTTTTCTTCCTGTTCTTAGCTAAAAATCACTGCATGCTATACAAATACCTACCATTTGAATGGTTTTTAACATAGTAATTACTAGTATTTTACTCAACAAGACAACTCAACAGGAAAGATATTATACCCATTTTGCATGATGGGGAAATTGATGCATATAATGTAATCATACAGCCATTAAATAACAAATTTAAAATTTAACCCTAATCCATCTGAATTATAATCATCAAGCACTGCTTCTATATTATGTCAAAGCCATTGGTAATGAAGCAAAAGAATCAATTGATTCTAATATAGGAAGTATTACTCATTAGTGAATTCAGTGAATGCTTTGTTCTATAATCTTCTTAGTGGGTTGTACATTAGAAATAGCTCTCCCAGGGAATGGAGAGAGTATGCAGCTGTAGGCAGGATAGTCCTATCCATCTTATCCATGGTATATAAGCCCCCTCTCACTTGGAGGTGGAGTGGACATCACCATCCCAGACTCCTTAGGATTTGGGGAAGAGCTATGGACTAGAGTGGACTTACTGGTATTCTGTTGTAGACATATTGTGATTCAAACAATGGAAGAAATTACAACATTAATGTGGAGCCAGTGGCCACTGGACGCTTAGGGGCCAGAGAGAGGGAAAAGCAGTTGTAATACAAGGGTTTTTCATGACTTGGGAATTATCCTGAGTGAAATTGCAATGGCAGATATAGGCCATTTTATATGATCATATACTATACAGAACTGTGTGGGAGAGAGTGTGGTCTACAATGTGAACTATGGCCCATGCTTAATGGCAAAGCCCCAGGATGTGAATATCCATTGCAGGTGATGTGCCACAATAATGAAGGACGTTTATGTGGGAGGTTGTGGGAGGCATGGGAGGTGGAGCACATGGGAATCCCTATAATTTTTGTCTAACATTTATGTAATCTAAGTATCTTTAAAAATATATACATTATTAAAAAAAAAAGACCTGGTAGGTGGTGGATTATTAAAGGAGATAAGAAGAGGACTGAGATGAACTACTGATATTTAATGTATGTAGAAGTTTTAATTAGCTTTACTGTAAAAGTGTGGAAATGTACAGAGTTGATGGTAACACATTATAGTGAATCACAGCTGGTTTATAGATGGGGATGTCACTGAAAATGGTAGTCTAGGGATGTAAATGCCAATTGACAGAAACCTAGAGAATAATCTAGGGACTGAATAGCACAGTAAACTCAGAGGTGGATGAGAAGAGTGATTGATGATACAGAAGCAAGAGTGTCATTTGTGAGCTACAGGAGATGTCCATCACTACTGCAGGGTGGTGGGAATGTGGAGAAGCATGGGGAAAATACAACTGGTGTGACCTATGGACTGTGGTTAACAGTAATAATATAATATTCTTGCATCTATGCCAATGATGTACTGTGTTGATAATGGGGGAGTATGGAAAATGTGTGCCAAATGTGTGCTGTGTAACTGGTAATAATCGGATGATATTATCTTAAAATCTGAAACAAATGTTCCACCACGGTGTGGTGTGTTAATAGAGGGCTGTTGTTTGGGAATTTTGCTCATGTCCATGGTTGTTTTGTAAGTTTACAATTTCTGCCATAAAAATATTTTAAAAATAATAATAATAGGGTGCATTGGGGAAAAAATATACCAAATGTAAAAGAAGGACTATAATTAGTAGTAAGATTTTCACAATAGTCTTTCATAATTTGTAACAAATGTCTCACAACAATGCAAGGTGTTGGTGGAGGGTTGATGTATGGGACCCCTGTGTGTGATGTAATGAATGTTTGCTTTGTAAGTTCACAACTTTTACTATACACTTATTGTTTATGTATGTTCATATATAAATAATATAAAAATAATAATAGGGTGAGCTGGGGGAAAATACTTTGGTTAGTAGTAATATTTTGAGGATGCTCTTTAATCATTAGGTAAAAATGTTTCACAACAATGCAAAGTATTGGTGGTGGGGCGAGGTATGAGAGATCTATATGGTGTTATGTATGTTTGTTTTATGAGTTCACAACTATTACTACACACTTATTGTTTATGTATGTTCATGCATAAGTGATATATTAAAATAAATAAAAAATAAATAAAAAAGGAAAACAAAAAGAAATAGCTCTAATCATAAACTCAGAAAATGTGATTTTATTCCAACTGTGTCTCTTCTAATTATGTATTTTAAATCCATTATTTAAGGTTATTAATCTCAATTACTTCAAATCAAAATTAATATTTTAAGTATATTCAACAAATATTTATTAAACTAATATTCCAGATATTAACAAGTATTTGGAGATACATCATAAAATAATAATAGATTAAAAGCTGGTGCAGTGTTCCTTAATTCATTATCCAAGAAGTACGTATCAGAATTACCTGGAATGATTGTTTGAAATGCATATTCCTAGGGAGGTTAACAGATATATGCACAACAATGTTAATCGTGGCATTATTCACAATTGCCAAAAGCTGGAAACCACTCAAGTGTCCATCCATGGATGAATGGATAAACAAAATGTGGTATATACATATGATAGAATATTAATAAGCTGTAAAAAGGAATGAAGTATTGACACATGCAACAACATGGATGAATATTGAAGACCTTATGTTGAGTGAAGTAAGCCAGTCTCTAAAGGATGAAGATTTATATAATCTCACTGATATGAACTAAGGATATTGAGCAAAAACACACATATACACCTATCTGGAAGACAGATTACCAGGAGACAGAAAGGGAGTAGAGAGTGGTGAGCTGATGCTCAATTTGGACAGAATCTATGATATGGTGGATGGGGGTGGTTTGGTAGTGGACGGAAGTGATGTTTCTTCAAGGATGTGAATGTGACTGGGGTCAACAATGCTGAGGTATTAGGGTGAGTGGGGTTCAACAGTGGGTTGGGCTATCCATAGAGCTGGCGGGAGGGCTAGAGGAAGGAACAGGTGAACTCTGGGAAAGTAGAGGACTGTGGTTGAGAATAAAATTGTGGGAGTGTTCTTTTGGCAATTATGGCAGGCAAGGGTCACTGGTGCAGGGTTTTGGAGGTGGGGGTATGTATGGGGAAAGGTGAACATGGGGCAGGCCTCTATGAAATATGAATGTGTTCATATGGTCAAGGTTGTTATTTCAGTGGGTGGAGACCCTCACAATAACCAACAAAAGATTCAATTCCCATCCTGGGGAGTCCTGCTACAATCTCAAATAGAGTGGCAAGAATCTCTAGAGTACACAAACAGTACCTACCCAAAGGAAACAAACCAATACATCAAACCCTCAGTATTAATACTTGTGGTGTGTTATAATACATAATACTTGTACTTATGAACCTTATTCTTGTAAAATTGAAACTTAGCCTAATAATATCTATTCCCTAATAGTTACCTCCTGAAATCCTCCTTGTTAATCAAATGTGTCCTCTCTCTAAGCCAAAGGCAGCAAATAAACTCACTACCTTTTCCCCACCATGAGACATGACTCCAGAGGATGAACCTCCCTGGTACCGATGGCTGAATACCAAGTGCCACCCAGCGATACATTTGGAAAAAGACCTTGACCAAAAGTGGGAAACATTAAATACAGAAGAGTTTTTGAGGCTAAGAGATTACAAAGTGACTTGGGAGTTCATTCCAGAAGTTACGCTTATGCACATCTCAGGTAGATCTCACTAACTGCCAATATAAACAAAGCCTCAAACTGGGGTGACTCACAGGCTTTAGAGACACCTGTACTCTATAGGAAAGGCACACAACCCCATGAAATCGGCATCCCATTAGTGGGCCTTACCTAGGAATATATAATAATCTATTTCCCCAAAGTAACAGAATTAGGCTCATTTATAATTTCCCTACACATGATTCTTCTGCCCCTTTTATTTGAACCTATAAGTAACACTATACCAGTTAAATATATGTACCAGAGACTTAAATTTGGTCTGTTCATATGCCAGTTGAGCCCTGAATTTCAGCTGAGTTGCAACCAATTCCTACTCTACAGTTCATCAGCTTTGCCCAGGAAAACTAACAACCCCCATCCCCCAAAACAAAGAGTATCTACAACTGCAAGCAAATAAGTTCCTTCCATCTGCCCCATAAGATCTAAGCCTCCTATCAATCTGAAACAGAGCAGGCATCACCATCAAAAATCCTCAAGATTGAGGAATGAACAAACAGAAAATGGGAATGCAACCATGGACCATTACTATTATTGAAGTAACATAAGAACTTGTAACATTGATATAAAGATAGTGGTTACCAAAGGTTCTGAGGGGAGGAAGAGAAAAGAATAGGTGGAACATAGGACATTTTTAGGGCATTGGAATTGTTCTGCAAGATACTGCAATGACAGATACAGGCCATTATACGTTTTGTAAAAACCTATAAAATTGTATAGTACAAAGTGTAAACCATAGACCTTGGTTAGTAGCAATGCCTCAATATTTGCTTATAAATTGTGACAGATGTATTGCACTGATGTAAGATGCTATTAATGGGGGAAAATGTGAGAGGGAGAGGAGGTGGGTATATGGGTATGCCCTATACTTTCTATATAACTCTTCTATAATCTAAAACTTTAAAAATAAAGTTTATTATATGGAAAAAATAAAATAAAATGCATATGCATTAGCCTTATTTTCAAGAATTATTATTCAACAAGTTGAAGGCTAATTCTAGAAACCAGGCACTTAACTTGGAATGCTGATTCAAAAATAATAATAATTCATATCTAACTACCTACTACTAAACATTTTTAAGGAAATGATATAAGAATATATGAGGAAATTTTTACCCATTCAAAAAGCAGCTTGCTGCAAGATAGCTCCATCCATCTACCCCACAGGATTTAAGCCCCCACTCAATTAGAAGCAGAGTGAGCATCACCATCCGCAAATCCTCAAGATCGGGGAATGAAAAATGGATTAAGTAGCCTTATTATTATTATTATACTATAGACTTAATATTATTCTAGCAATGGAAGAACTCTTATCATTCATGTAAAGGCAGTGGCCACCAGAGGTTCTAAGGAATGGGAGAGGGAAGAATAAGTGTAATATGGGAGCATTTTCAGGACATTGAATTTGTCCTGCATGACACTGCAGTGATGGGTACAGGCCATTGTATATTTTGTCATAATTTACACAATTGTGTGGGACAAAGTGTAAACTATAATGTAAACTATGGTCCGTGGTTAGTAGCAATGCTTCAATATGGGTTCATCAATTGTAACAAATATAGCACACTAATGAAGGATAGTGGGGGGGTGGTGGAAGGAGTTGGCATATGGGAAGCCCTTATTTTCTATATGTAACATTTATGTAATCTAAAGCTTCTTTAAAAATAAAGAAATTAATTATTAAAAAATAAAAAAATTTATATGGGAAGGTCAAAAAAACAAAGCAGCTTACTCAAAGTGTGGTTCACTTATCCCTGCCAGTATATGACCAATTTTTTACTAGTCAGTGATGAGAAAAATACAGAATTGAGAGTAATTTTAGGAACTCTAAAGTGCCTGTTTTAGAAAAACAGTCTCATATTGTGTGCTTTTCATTTGTATCTAATAACTCATTTATCCCTTTTTTCTTTGACGAAATTATTCATCCAATATGGATTGATTTTTTAAAAAAAATACTGAACCTCCATCATAGACAGCCTTGAGAAAATAGTTTTCAGAGTTTTGAGAAGCAAAAATTCAAAGTATTAATATATCCACTTAATATTTATCACATATCCTTATTTTACCTGACTCTCTGTTAGTCTAGGCAAAAAAAAGTGAATAAATTGCAGTCTCATTCTTCAAGGAAATCAATTTCAGGGAAGGATTACAGACAAATGAAGAACTAAAGACTTCATTGTAAGTACAATGAGAGTGGTTAGTACAAGTGCTATGGGAGCTTGAATGAAGCACACAAACTTGGAAAGTGACTCATGGGATAACATGGTACTCCACGTTTTGAGACTTAATTAAGTGAATAATAGATATGAGTATCTAAATTGTGGATGAAGATGGAAATATGAGAAAGTTGCTTTGGATCAGAGTGGATTAATTTTAAGCTATAGGGGAAAAAGAGCTTTGCAAAGCACATAAGGAAGTTTGTAATATATATTTATGTTTTACACATATTACTCTGGCTATAGCATAGATAATATCTTGAAAAGATGAAGGAGAATGTTGGTGTCAGAGAAATTTGTGAGTGGGATAGAGAGTAATCCAAGCTAGAAAGATGTCCCTGAATCTTGCATCACCTATTTTCTTTTCCTTCAACACTCATTTGGCCTTCCTACAGAGAGTCCAACAAGGTTAATCCTTTCATTCATTCAGCTTTTCCATAACTATATGAGAAGTTATAAATATCTAGAGAAAACTCACATGCTTGAGAATTGTTTGGCTATGGAGTGAAAAAATATACAAACTGAAAAAAAAGGGTCTTAGCCATGGAAAAACAAGATAATTGGCATATCTGAATATCTACCCCAAATGTAGTCGTGGTGTGGATGACAGGAGGAAGCTTGAAAAAATAAAAGTAGGTAAAGAGCACACCCAAAATAACTCCTGACAGGGATGTCATGTTGTGAATGGGACGTCACCAATCATGAAGGTATTACCTAAAGTGAGGTCAGAAAATGATATATGAATAGGTCATTGAAAATGTGTGGAGAGGATGAATTAAAAGAGAAGGAACTTAGATTAATAAATCATGATTAATGCTCTAATTTGATTATATCTAGGATGAATGACATTCTTGCTAATCTTCTCTTCAGTACTATTTCAAGAAAATACACAAAAGTAGTGGTCTCTAATAAATCGGTTGATATATCATATGTCAAGTTGGCTTTGGTGACAAATGATATTATCAGCATTCAGGTAAAATTACATGCTCTAAAGACCCACCAAATCTACTTACACAATGTTTTTCCTCCATCAAAAAAAGGAGGGAGGGAGTAGAGAAGGAGGGAATATAAGAGGTTGAGTAGGTTTAACAACACAACGTTATCAAACACACTAACCACGGAGAAAACTTAAGTGAATACATTTGTTAATTCCACTTGAATCTGCACTATTTCTTTCTTTTTTGACTGAAATAGAAAAGAACCAATGGCTACATAACATGTATCTGGGACCTTAGTTAAACTGCTCCTGCATGCATACAATCTCAGGCACAGCAGTTGCAATTTTGGCTACTATTTGATTGAGACTGCAGTAGTGTACAGTCATTCTCCAGGATCCAGCTTGTTTCTTTAGGGGTCAAACTGGATAATTAAACCAAGATACGACAGGGACTACATCATCACTGCCTTCTTTAGATCTTTAATCTCCTCCATCCTCTCTAGGTGATAATGTTTTTTATTTACTTAATTGGCTATGGGGCGTGGGGTCAGCTTTATTGGCTTCTACAACGCCTTCTCCACTATGGTAGCTCTTACTCCAGACGCCAAGGATGTAATGTGGATATTACCTCCAGTTATATACTCAGGGACCAGGGAAATATCCAATAGATGCATCTATTACTCATTGGATCCACTGAAAGCCAGACTTTAGCTAGGACTCCATTTGTTATCTGTTACCCTTAAGCATTCAGTCTTACAAAGGGGCCATGATGATATTTTGAATCTCCAGGTATCAATATCAACTCAAATGCTATAGCCCAAAAGTTCTTAAAATTTCTGAGTATTCCCTTTACCTCAGGAGATTCACCCAAGTAAATGGCTATGAGTCCATTTGTGAATGGACTGAAAGGATTATTACAGATTTTACTTGTTACAGTATATACTTATAGGAAGAGTCTTTCACCCTGGCTCTGAATAATAAAATTGGCCCAACCTAGGAACTTGGCCAGGAATTTTGGCATTTTACTGTGGCCACCACCTGCCACTTCTTGTTCCTTCATTCTTTGTGTGTGTGTGTGTATGTGTGTAAATGGAACTTTTTAAAAAAATCAATTTTATTGAAATGTATTCACAGACTATTTCAATTGATCCAAAGTGTACTCATTGTCCACAAGAAGATTCGCTGTGCTGTGCAGTCCCATGTTTCATCCTTTAGTTTTCTTTCTAATGATATACTTTACCTTAAACTTTCCCTTTAACCACTATCATAATCAAATATTAGCACTGCTAATTACAATCACTATAATATGCTATCGTCACCTCTATCCATTTACAAACATTTATAAACAGCCTTTTTACAACTTATGCACAAATTAGGTTTCAGATTTCCATTGTCTATCCACATTCTATATTCTAGTGACATCTGTTCTACCTATTAAGTCCGTGAGTTTTCTTATTATTGGTTCTTATCTGTGAGATCATACAAAATTTGTCCTTTGTGTTTAGCTGGATTCACTCAACATAACGTCCTCATATGCCTCACTACTTCATTTCTTCTTACACTTGAATAATATTCCATTGTGTGTGTGTATGTGTGTGTGTGTGTGTGTGTATATATATATATCAACATTCATCCATTCATCAGTTGAGGGACACCTGGGTTGTTCCCATCTTTTGACAATTGTGAATAATGCCACTATGAACATTGGTATGCAGATGTCTGTTCATGTCACTGTTCTCAGTTCTTCTGGATATATACTTAGTAGTAGTAGTAGTATTGCAGGTTAACATGGCAGATCTATATTTAACTTCCATGGGAACCACAAAAAGTCTTCCACAGCAGGTGTAACATTCTACATTCCCACCCAGTGAATAAGTGCTCCTATTTCTCCATATCTTTTCCAACATTTCTAGTTTTCTGTTTTAATAATAGTGGCAATTCTAATAGGTGTGAATGATATCTCATTGTAGTTTGGATTGGCATTTCCCTAATAGCTAGTGATGTTGAACATTTTTTCATGTGTTTTTCACCATTTCTATTTTCTTTTTGGAAAAATGTCTGTTCAATTCTTTTGCCCATTTTTAAAATTGGATCGTTTGTCTTTTAATCATTGAGTTGTAGGATCTTTTATATATAATGGATATTAAACTATTATCAGATATGTGAATTCCAAATATCTTCTCTCATTGAGTAGGCTGCCTTTTCACCCTCTTGACAAAGCCTTGTGAAGTGCAGAAGTGTTTAATTTTGAGGAGGTCCCATTAATCTATTTTTTCTTTCATTGTTCAAGCTTTCGGTATGAATTTTAAGAAACTACCGCATACCATCAAATCTCGAAGATATTTTTGTACATTATCTTCTAGGAGTTTTATGGTCCTGGATTTTATGTTTAGGTCTATGATGATTTTGAGTTAATTTTCATATAGAGAGTGAGACAGGGGTCCTCTTATTTTTTTGGTTATGGATATCCAGTTCACAGAGCACCATTTGTTGAAGAAACTGTTCTGTCCTAGTAGAGTGGACTTGGTAGCCTTGTCAAAAATCAGTTGACTATAGAGATGAGGGTCTGTTTCTGAATTCTCAATTAGATTCCATTGATCATTGTGTCTTTTTTATGGCAATACAACGCTGTTTTGACCACTGTCGCTTTGTAATATGCCTAAGGTCAGGAAGTGTGAGTCCTCTGACTTCACTCTTCATTTTTATGATGTTTTTGGATATTTGGGTCCCCTTTTCCTTCCAAATAAATTTGGTATTTTTTTTTTAATTTCTGTAAAGTAGGCTGTTTTTGGAATTTGGATTGAAAATGCATTGAATCTATAAATCAGTTTGGGTAGAATTGACATATTCATGATGTTTAGTCTTCCAATCCATGAACACAGAATGCTCCTCCATTTGCTTAGGTCTTTTTTGATTTGTTTTAGCAATGTTGTCTGGTTTTGTGAGTATAGATCTTTTACATCCCTGGTTAAATTAATTCCTAGATATTTTATTTTTTTAGTTGCTATTGTAAATGGATTTTTTTTTCTTGATTTCCATCTCAGATTGTTCATTACTAATGTATAGAAATGCTACTGGTTTTTTCAAATTAATCCTGTATCCTTTCAAACCTTTCCCCACTGACTACAAGTTTTTTCATATATACCCTGTATTATGTTGAGGACGTTTCCTTCTGTAGTGGCTTGACATTGTTTATGAATTCCAAAAATAGATATTAGATTGTGTTTGTAAACTTGTCTGTTCCACTGGGCATATTTGATTTTATTAAATTCAGAGGTTTCACTTTTACTTGATTAAATAATGATTTGATTGAGCCTTGGTGGGCCTGGACTCACAGAGAAAATGACATGACAGAGGAGTTAGTTGGAGTTTTGGATGCTGAAGCCCTGGGAAGTAAATGCACAGGAAAAGAACACAGAGGAATAGAGACAGCTCCAAAGACACAGCAGAAGCCCTGGGAAGAGAGAGAGCCTGACAGTTTACAGTTGACCTTGGGGGAAGAACTGAGCAGCTGAGCCCAGATAGGAATGAGCCTGGGAGAGAGACAAGACTTATCCGAGCCTACAGCTGATATTGGAAGAAGCTAGGACCATGAAGCCTTAAGAGAAAGAGGAAGGCTGAATGCTTGCAGATGTTGGCAGCCATCCTACTCCAAAACATGGCCACAGACTTTGGTGAGAGAAGTAACTTATGCTTTAAGTCCTGGTAATTTAAGCTTCTACCCCAAATAAATACCCTTTATAAAAGCCAACAGATTTCTGGTATTTTGCATCAGCACCCCATTGGCTGAGTAATCACCTTCTTTTCCTATCGCTTGAAATGTTTTTATCAAGAAATGATGCTGGATTTTTTCAAATGCCTTTTCTGCATCAATCAGATCTTCATATGGTTTTTCCCTTTGATTACTTAATGTGGTGTATTACATTATTTGATTTCCTTGTGTTGAACCACCCTTGTATATCAGGAATATAACCCAATGCATCGTGGTGTATAATTCTTTTAATGTTATTACATTCAGTTTGCAAGTATTTTGTTGAGAAATGTTACATCTATTCTTCAGAGAGATTGGTCTGTATTTTTCTCTGCTTGCAGTATTTTATCTGGCTTTGGTATTAGGCTGATGTTGGCTTCATAAAATGAGTTAGATAACTTTCCCTTCTCTTCAATTTTTTTGAAGAATATAGGAGGATTGTTGTTAATTCTTCTTGAATGGTTGGTATAATCCACCTGTGAAGCCATCTGGTCCAGAGATTTTCTTTATTGGGATTTTTTTATTTTAAAGAAACTTTAGATTACATAAATGTTACATAAAAAATATAAGGAAGTCCTATATACCCTACTCCCTACGCCTCCCACACTTTCCCATATTAACAACATCCTTCATTAGTGTGGTACATTTGTTACAATTGATGAACACATTTTGAATCATTGCCACTATATATGGGCTATAGTTTACATTATAGTTTACACTTGGTCCCACACAATTTTGTAAGTTATAAGAAAATATATAATGATCTGTATCCATCATTGCAACATCATGCAGGACAGTTCTAATGCCAAAAAAATGTCCCAATATTACACCTATTTTTCCTTCTCCCTCCGCTCAGAACCTCAATAATAAAAGTTCTTCCATTGCTAGAATAACAATAAGTCTACTGTTAGAATAATAGTAAGTCCACTTTAATCCATTGATCATTCCCCAATTTTGAGGATTTTGGGATGGTGATGCCCCTCTGCCTCTAACTGACAGGGATTTAGATGCCATGGAGCAGAAGGATGGAACTAACTTGCTTGCAGTTTTAGACTTTCTCTGTTCTTTGGGATGGGCATTGTCCCTCATCATCACCTTGTTAGTTGTCCTGGGTGAGTCCAGTGAACTAGAGAGTAGGTGTTGCAACTCTGCTGAAATTCAAGGCCCAACAGGCACATGGATAGACCAAAGATTTAAGTCTCTTGGACATAAACCTATCAAGTATAGCACTAAGTATAGGTTCAAATAGAAGGGGCAGAAGAGCTATGTTAAGGGAAACCATGAATGAGTCCAACTCTGTCACACTGGGGAGCATAAATTCCAAGGTAAGTCCCGCTGGCAGGGCACAAAATTCCTGAGCTGTCATCCCTGCCTATAGTGTCTGGCTGTCTCCAGAGCTCTCAGGAGCCCCTTTGTTTAAGGCAATATTTACTGTGGCAGTCAATGTGATCCTGCTGAGATGTGTAACCTTTGGAATGACCTCCGTACTCACTTTGAAGTCTCTTAACACTATAAACTCATTTGTCTTTATCCTTTCCCCCTTTTGGTCAAAGTCTTTTTCCAGTTGCATTGCTAGCTGGTGCTTGTTGGTGTACCCTCGGTGCCAAGAAAGCTCATACCTGGGAGTCATGTCTCATGCGGGGGGGAAGGTAGTGTGTTTATATTCTGAGTTTGGCTTAGAGTGAGGCCACATTTCTACAACAAGGAAGCCCCCAAGAGGTTAGACAACATATAATACAAGGCTATTTTTGATGACTGATTCAATCTCTTTACTTGTGAATGATTTATTGAGGTCTTGTACTTCTTCTAGAAACAGTATAGGTTGTTTGTGTGTTTCTAGGAATTATTCCATTTCATATAGGTTGTCTAATTTGTGGCATACAGTTTTGTGCAATATCATCTTATGATTTTTTTTATTTCTTTGAGGTCAGTAGCAATGTTCCCCTATCCCCCCTTTCATTCCTGATTTCATTTATTTGCATCTTCTCTCTCTTTTTCTTTCTCAGTCTATCTAAGACAGAAGAACATATTGAGAAAAGAACAGAAAAAGTTCATCAGAGGCTCATGGAATTGAATAATACCACAAAATGTTCAATGTATATGTCATGGGAGTTCCAGAAAGAGAAAAGAACAGAGAAGTGGTAGAAAGAATATTTGAAGAAATATTGGCAAATAATTTCTTAACATGGATGAAAGACATGAAGATATACATCCAAGAATTCCAGGATATTTCAAACAGAACTCATCCAAATAGACCCACACCAAGGCACATCCTTATCAGAATATCAAATGCCAAAGATAAGAGAAAAATTTTTAAAGAAGCATGAGAAAAGCAATTCATCACATACAAGGGATACAAAATAAAGCTAAGTGCTAATTTCTCACCAGAAACCACGGAGTTGAGAAGGCAGTAGTAGGTTATTGTTAAGGTACTAAAAGAGAAAAACTGCCAGCAAAGAATTCTTTATCTGGCCAAACTGTCCTTCAAATATGAAGGTGAGTTAAAAATATTCAAAGATAAACAGGAACTGTGAAAGACTGTCAATGAAAGACATGACCTACAAGAATTACTAACAGGAGTTCTGCAGGTTGAAAGAAAAGACAGGACTGTGTGCCTTGGAGTAATGTGAAGAAATGAGGACATCAATAATAGGTGAGAAAAGGGAAAATTCATAAATATATGGAGGATAAACAACATACTCTTAAACAATGAGTGGGTCAAAGGAGAAATGGCAAGAGAAATTATTAAATATATCTCAAGATGAAGGAAATGAGAACACACCAAAACTTATGGAACACAAAGAAGGCAGTACTGACAGGGAAATTTATAGCCTTCAATGCTTACATTAAAAAAGAAAAAGCTAGACTCAAAGACCTAATTGCACACCTGGAAGAACTAAAAAAAAGAACAGGAAACTAAACCCAAAGCAACAAAGCAAGCAGAAGAAAAGAAATAACAGAGATTAGAGCAGAAATAAATGAAGATGAGAAAGAAAAAACCAATGGAGAAAATCAACAACACCAAAAGATGGTTCTTTGAGAAGATCAATAAAATTTTCCTTCATTCTTGCTTTCTTTCAGTGTAGATATTAAGCAGATCCTTTGTTGGTTGCCTATTTTTCTCCTAATGACAGTATATTCTACTGTCTCCATATCTCCCTGCAGATAAAGTCCCCTTACCTTGCATGTTTTTAAAGTAATTGCATTTGTCCTGGCTTCTGGTAATTACTTGCCCCGACATGTCCTATATTATTTCAAGGATCCATCATCTGTATAGACACCAATCAATCTAGCTCTCTGGCTGCCTCTTCTATGGTCAGGTTGAGGAGAGACACATCTGAACATTCTAGTGATTCTGGTGCTCCTTTCACCAGTGAATTCCTTAGCAAATGTTGTGTCCTCCAGGCACTTCCAAAGATTATCATCTTTTAATGACTTCTGGCCTTATATAACATATATATTCCAACATGCCCCTCTCTTTCAGCCTTTTCATTGCTTTCTCTATCAGCTGCCAGAGAAATTCAGGGATTTACACTTAACTTATTATGGGCCATCAATTTTTCCAGACTTTGAAGAGCTACTCTAGCAATACCTTGGGCCAGTCTCCTGGAGTTCTACAGGATGTTAAGGATAGTATCACAAGTCAATAAATTCTTTCTTATCTTCTCATATGTTCTGTTCCCTTTAATTATGCTCAAGCCAGTACATGCTGTCTATTTCTTGCAGCTCATTCAGGGTGTAATCTCACTGGGACTTAACCCTAAATACTAACTTGACAACTGGTAGAGGAGATGGTGGATGTGCCTGACAGTGAAAACCATACCCTTGTCTGGGAAAGATCTCTTCAGGGTCTTCTTTCAAAAGGTTAGCTTTAAATCTTAAAATGGTGCCATGTACCACTTTGCAAACTATGAGGGTTTCAGGCAGTATGCAGAACCAAAGCATCAGGACCTTTCATCCACATATCCACATCGCATGTTTCAGGGGCCCAGGCTTTCCCAATCAAGGCCTAGACCTAAATATAACAGACTGTTTTTTTATTGAGTTTTTGACTCAATTATCAAGCCTAGAGTTGGCACCTCAGCTGTGTCCTCTATTTTACTACAAGATGTAAGGGTCTCTTTGCAAGCTGTCATTGTTAGTTTTTACTATTTGTTAGTACCTTCAGTTTCTCATTCTCTCTCTGCTTGGTGGCAATACAATATAGTAATAACATGGCAGCTACATTTTTCTTCTAGACATAATTCCCCCATATCTTTCAAATACTTCAAATCATTACATTAGGAAGGACAGTTCCCATCACAAAAATGTTTTCCCACATGACCATTAGTGAAATATTCAGCAATTGAGCCAAAGCTTTTGTGACAGGGACTAAAAGTGTCCACATTCCATACAGGATGGAGTTCTTTCTAGCTGTGAGGTGTGTGATCAAAACCTTCTTTCACCACATGCTTTCTTGGACAATTCCACTCCCTTTAGCATCTGTATTGGTTCTAGTCATCCAAGAAGCAGACACCACGATGAGGGTAGACATTCATTAGATTTACTGGGGAAATTCCTGTGAAGCATTAAGGGTAAGCAATAAGGAGAGATTGAGTGAGGCCTTAGGTGATGATGCAGGTCTGCTATCTGTGAAGTGGAGAGGGAAAGAAAGACTAATAGCATCAGCCCGTAGTGCAGCTCTGTGAAGGTTCAGCCTGGCCCATAGGGAGTACTCAACAAAGGTTGCCCATTTAATGACTCCCACTTCTGGCAGGAATGATCCAGCTCTAGATCCCTTGCTGTGTAAAGTCATTGGCTCAGAACAACCAAGGGAAGTGTGAATTTTGTGAGAGTGCCATGGTATATCCAAAGGTGAAGCAACCAGAGGCAGTGAGTCAACTCTGCTACCCACATTGGGTTCTCATGAAGGGATGAATGAGAGTTGCATGTGAATGGCCACCATACTCATCGTAAGGAAACATCAGACAATCCCAGATTGTAGGATGTAGTTATTTAAAAAATAACTGGCATTTAGTCTTAAAAAAAAATCAAAGTCAAAGAAATAAGAGAAGATGTCACAGATTAAAGTAGAATAAAGAGATATGGCAACCATATGCAATGCTTGATCATGGATTGGATCCCAAACCAGTAAATAATTGCTATAAAGGACATTATAGAGACATTTGACAAAATTTGAGTATGGACTGTGGATTAGGTTAGTATCAACATCATTTCCCTGGCATTGATGATTGTTTTGTGGTGATGAAAATCAATGTATTTATTCTTATAAAATATACATGAAGCATATAGGGGTAGACAGGATAAGTGTCTCCAACTTACCTCTCAAATCTTTCATAAAAATAGTATAAGCATGTACATATATACACACATATAGGAAGAAAGAGACAAATTATAAAGGAAGTGGGACAAAATGTAAAAAATGGTGAATCAGTATAAAGGGTATGCAGCATTGATTTTATTAGTCTTGCAACATTTCTGTAAGCTTGAAATTATATCAGGTTTAAAATACTTTAAATTTTATGACAAATATGTAGCAGGCAGTAAATTCATTAAAATATTAAGTTATTTTTCAGGAAGTTGTGATGTCTGTGGATTTTGTCTGCTTTTAAATTTATTCTTTCTTCTTAATATCCTAAACAAATATCTTTTAGTTAATTTTTAATTATTTTTCTGCATCAGGTCCTAGAAAACATAAATAGGCACCTGGCTTATGTATGGAGAAGTACAAAAAATGACCTACATAAGGAGAGAAAGATGATGTGTTCATGCATACAAACACATATAAACTAGAAAAAAATTAGTTTCCTTAAGTTTCTGATCTTAGGAAATCCAGTTTCACTTCTGCCTAGCTCCTATGATATTCCTCTCTATATCTATATTAAATAACATGCCATTGGTTAACATTGATTTAAGTGAGATCATTTTAAAACCAGAAGATGCCTCTTGATTTCTGGACTCAAGAGTTTATACTTGTATAAAATAAGTGCTGCTCAATTTAGTCTTTAAATGTTCATTTCTGTTCCATTTGTTTGATTTCCTTTTTGAGATAGCATTTATTGGCTTACTTTGGAACTCTGTGGTCTATATTCTGTACCAATTCTCAGGATTTTCTTCTTTTCATTTCTTTTCTACATTCCAAGTATTAATTAAGTGGTTCTTGCCTAAATTGTTGACAATTTCAATTCTGCTAGACTATAAAGTGTATATTATATCTGCAAGAATAACATGTTATTTCTTTTGGGTTCAGTGCATTTCTTTCTTTCGTGGCCATTCTTATTTAATAGAAACATTATTGTGTTATATCTTTATTGAAAATATCAAATATATATATAATTTCTTGCATTATTTCTATCTTCTATTTCCTAGAACACATTGTTTTTAAAGAAATTTGTTTTGTGTTTACTTTTCTCTTTACTAGTGTTTAAATGAAAATAATAAATTCTATTATGTTTGGACAGCCAGACTAATGAAGAAAATACTTCCCATTATGTTTATTATACATGAGAATTGATAGAATTTACCTTTTACATCTAACTGGAAGGCAAGTAGCTATACAAAATGTGTTACTTAATGACTAGCATCTAGCAAGACATACCCCAAATTCATTGTGCAAAATATATCCCATAAAATAGTTCACCTAGCTAATTACACATTCTAAGCATGGGCCCAATGGAAATATATGGCAATCAGAATGAAATATATGACGATAGGCTAAACCTTATTTCGGTTTAAAGATGATTTTTTAAAAAGGAGAGAAAGAAAAAAAATTTTTCAGAGTTAGATTTTATACTGGGGCAAAAATTCTGTATCTGCCTCCTGCCTTAGATTTATCTTTATTTCAGTTCATCAATAGACCTTCTTGCATGTCCTCAAGCAGCCTATATCCTGCTGTGGCTGTAGAAGTAGTAGCAGTTGGGAAAGGTGATGATGGTATAAATCAGGGGTTCTTAACCTTTTTTGTCCCACAGACCGCTTTGCCAGCTGAAAATCATGGATCCCTTATTAAGTCCACACTGTAATATGTATTATTTAATAAATATATCACCCACACCAACAGGTCCCCACAAGAATAATGTTTTTTGAATTTCAATTTAAGCTCATGGACCTCTTATTAAGAAACCCTGGAATAGATAAAACTGGTGAATCAGGCAGAGTATCAGCATGAAAACAAAAAGTCTCACAGAAATATAAGTCTAAAGATAATTTAATGAAGTTACTGTTAACCATTTTGTAAGTGGGGTCAAGGAAACAAATGTGGATGTCGAAAAAAATGGATGTTGGGGCACCCAGAGACTAAAAGCAGAAAGATTTTATAAATGAATCTTGGGTCCTGGGAAGGAAAGGGAAGAAAAGGAACTACTGAGTAGCTGTAAGAGTTGGAGCTGCCTGACAAATGCTGTATGGGACACATCCAGTCAGAAACTTGAGGTCAAAGCAGACCTCAAGCCCTTTCTTCTTGCACTCTCATCTCCTGCCAGTCCCTCCTATTAGCTCAATCCAACTAAATTCCAGAGGACATAGGAGCCTGGGGTGTGCAGTACAAGAGAATCAGGGTTCTGGTTAAGAGATCAGTGCAGAAAAGACAGAGCAATGATCTCAAGAGTCAAAAGAAGCAGATACTTCTAGCTATCTCTATTGTGTGGGTTCCTTTCATCTATATTGAGTCATCCTCCATTATTCTACCTAGATCTTCATTACAGTGTGTGTGTGCTCTGCTCATCTGAAGTGCTTTCCATTCAGCCCCTGCATTCCATATCACTGGAGAGTTGCTCCTTCAGGCTGACTGATATCTTGGCTCCCAAGTTACAGCCACCAGTGAGCAAGCATTACCTGTCATTTGTGTCCCAATCACTTAGTTCTTTGGTTGGGGATGTGTTGGTGTGCGTGTATATTTGTGTATGTTTGCCTTTTTATATTTGTTTTTAGGAGGTGGAAATCAATAATTCATTCTGGATTTTTTTT
>JAKSZT010027173.1:240506-252257 GCA_026826555.1 Tolypeutes matacus | reverse complement strand
TGGATCCAGCTCCTGTAGGGCTTCAAAAACTCCCCTACCCTTTATGGGGAACACTTTGCAGCAGATTTGGCCACCTACCCTTGGGAAGACTGAAGATGTGCTCTTTTACAATATGTAGATGACCTCCTACTTGCTAGTGAGATGGAAGAGGACTGCTGGAGAGGGACCCAGACTCTCCTACAACTTCTAACACAGACTGTGTACAAAGTGTGTTGGAGAAAGGCCCAGATCTATACACAGCAGGTCAAGTACCTGGGGTTCAGCATCACACAAGGGCACTGGACGCTCAGACCCGAATGAAAGAAAGTGATCTGCACCATCCCTACCCCCATCACAAAAAGAAAGCTTTGAGAGTTCCTCGGGGCTGCAGGGTTCTGCTGCATCTGGATTCCTGGGTTTGCAGCCATGGTCAAGCCCCTTTATGAAGTTCTGGCAGGTCCAGAAAAAGAACCTCTTGCCTGGGGAGAACCCCAGATCAGACACTATTTACAGATGGGAGCAGTCTTGTTAAAAACGGGGAAAAGCTTGCTGGATATGTAGTCACCACTACCGAACGGGTGGTGGAAGCAGCATCTCTACTGCGGGAATGGTCTGTGCAATGGGCAGAACTCTGGGCACTGATCTGAGCCCTGCAGCTAGCCGCCAGGCAAGCGGTAAACATGTACATTGAAGTATGCATTTGTTACCGCTCATATCCACAGGGCAATTTATGAATAAAGAAGTCTCCTAACTGCAGGGGGAAGGGAAATAAAAAACAAAGAAGAAATCCTCCAACTGTTAGAAGTAATCTGGAAACCAGACAAAGTCGCCATCATCCACTACCGGGGACATCAGAAAGGAATGGATATGGTTGCTGAAGGAAACAGGCTAGCCGACAAAGCAGCTCTGCAAGCGGCTGAAGGAACCCACGGAATACAAGTCCCGGAATTGACACTGCAGCTGTCCCTCTTAGGACAAGAGACTGATCAACTAAGCTATACCTGGGAAGAACAGGAGTGGGCTAAAAGAGAAGGGGGTAGCCGAACCTCCAAAGAAACTTGGCTACTCTCAGATGACCGGATTTTTGTACCAAAAGGAGCTGCTCATGCCCTCATCTAGCGATACCACCAACTCACCCACCTAGGGAAAACTGCGCTAGAAGTCTTGCTCGGGAGATACTACTACATAGCCCGGCTAACTTCTCTCTGTGCCACCATCAGCAGCCAGTGCCAGTTTGTGCCAAAAACAACCCCTTGCAGGACCCCCATATTTCAACAGGTGTCCAGTACATGGGGAAGGCCCCCTTTGAAGATATCATAGTAGACTTCACAGAAGTGAAACCAAGTCGGGGGTACAAATATCTGTTGGTGATGATAAGCACCTTTTCAGGTTGGGCTGAAGCTTTCCCCACTCGCACTGAAAAGGCAAGAGAAGTGACTAAGGCTTTACTTAGAGAAATCATTCCACCACATGGGCTGCCACTGTCAATTGCGAGTTACGTGGCTGCCGTAGTCCAAGAGCTGGCGAAAATGTTAGGAATCAAGTGGAAACTCCATACCGCTTACAGGCCCCAGAGCTCAGGGTAAGTTGAATGCATGAATCGAACCCTCAAAGCCACCCTAGCCAAATTCTGTCAGGAAACTGGTCTCCCCTGGTTTGTCTTACTTCCCTTGACCCTTCTCCGAGTTAGGTGTACCCCAGGACCCACAGGCTATTCATCCTTTGAAATTCTATTTGGGCGGCCACCCCCAATTATCCGGACCTTCAAAGGAAACCTCAAACTTCTGGGGGAGGCTAGCCAAGATTCCATTCTCCAGCAGCTGGGGAAAACTCTAGCTGAAGTACATAAACCTGTCTTAGATGCTACTTGGATAGCAGAACCTGAAAACTACGAGTCTGGACACCTAGCCAAGGAGACCTCCAAACCAAATGTGGAAAATGCAGCCTGGCCTCTACCCACAGCCTACAGCAAAATGCAAGATAAGAGACAAGCTGAGAACCAAACTATTGGAAGAGCAGGCTTATTTTCAAAAAGTCTATATCAATTTTATTGGCAAAATTGATATATATATATCATTGCATTTAAATATAGAGTTGTTAATAACTAAGGATGTTGAATTTTTATTATTTTTTTCTTGTTTCATTGTACTAAGTTCTGAAATTTTTAAATTATTTCTTCTTTATGAACCTTATTGAAGTTTCCTTTTTGATTTAATATAATTTCTTTGGGATTATAAATTCAAGATGTTTGTTTTAGAAGCAGTAGAGAAGAAAGAATGTTTTCTCTTATTGGAAAATAAAGTACAATTTGTTTTTCTTTTATTTTCAAGTTTTATCTATTTTTCTACCCTTTGCATTAGGCAAAATCTCCAGAACTATTAAGTACTGCTTTTGAAATTGTGCATACTTCCAATCTTGAAAATAAGAATTTCACTTTTAAGAATGGTGCTGAGGCAGGCTAATTTAGGGAATGGGAAAACTAGTTGAAAACCTGGCAGAAAGACATGGCCGTGAAACACACGGAAACCCCCTAAGGGAAAGACCCCACAAGAAGGCTGCCAGGAGAACCTGGCCATGAGAACTCCATTTGAACAAGATTTCGTCCAGGTTCAAGGGAAAGCCCCAGATATCCTTAAGGGGCCTCACCATGGAGCCCCCTCGGGAACTGATGGGTTGGGTAATCAATCAGAAGAGCAAACAGCTAGGACCCCTCCCCTGTACATTAGCAAGGGAAGGAATAATTAATAGCTGAAACATTAACCACACAAGCCAAATCTTTCTTTCCCTGGAGCAGCCCGCAGTTACACCTGGGGATGTGTGATCTGTTATTGTCTCCCTTGTCTATTCTCTTCTCCCATTTTTCTCAATAAACTACTGGCCTAACTAAATGGGCATATTGTTAAATTCTTTTGTGTAACATAGCCAGGAACGTGGAGGAATCCGGCTTCAGTGCTGTTCAACCAGAGAAGTATTTCAGACTATCAAATTACTCCTTAGTACTGTTTGGTGACATTCCATATTTTCAGTCCATAAAATGAAAATGAAACATGGTTTATTTAAGGAGTTTTGAGTCCAGTAAACCTGAATTCAAATTTCACTTCTGCTACTCATTATCACTGGTCCTTCGGCAACCACTTTTACTCTATGACCCTCAAAACCTTTATTTGTAAAATTAAGATAATATCTTTCTCAAATAATTGTTATGAGAATTTTAAAATATATAAATTGATATGAGATCAAATTCAGGACCAAACAAACAATTCTGATACTCCAATTAAGATTACTGTTATACATAAAAAAATTTCCAAAAGTGTTTCCACACTTACCTAATTATTAACGGTTATGTAAAATATGATGTATATTTTCTTTTTATTTCTTTTCTTCTCTCCCCTTCGCAGTATTACTGGTTGTATTGGTCAGGGTTCTCTCGGAAAACAGAATCAACAGGAGATATCTGTCAATAATATGAGATTTTAAAAGAGTCTCTCATGCGACCGTGGGGATGCACAAGTCCAGGTTCCGCAGGCAGGCTGCAAGCCAGGGGCTCCGATGAAAGTCCAATGAAAGGTCCTTGATGAGTTTCTGGGATAAGTTGCCTGTCCAATGATGAGCTTGGGAAATTCTCTCTGAATGTTGAAATCACTTCCTCTTTTAAGGCATTCAACTGATAGGATAAAAGCGCCACCCATTGATGATGTAATCTCCCTGATTGATGCAGATGTAATCAGCCATCCATGCAGTAAACTCCCTGGTGATCGAAGTCCATAAATGCTCTTGTATTACAGTTAGCCCAGTGCTTGCTGGAACAAACACCTGGAAACAATTACCTGGCCGAGTTGACACTTTAACCTAACCATCACACTGGTTTACAAACAAAACACAATTCTTCTTTCTTGTGTTTTAATCATTTTTCAGATTTAATTCTATCAGCATATTTTACTGGGGAAATCAGCACATACTCAGCCATATCCCAGTTCTTGCTTACCTCCTACCCCCAGGCCCCCCAGCCTTTTCATTGTGTGCTGATGTTTATTTATTGTTTCCTTTCTGCAGCCAGGAAGAGAAGAGAGTAGTTAGGTCTATTGGAAAGGCTTGACCCTACTTTGAACCCAAGCCAGAAATGAGCAGCACAAGCAGTTTATCAGGTTGGGAGCTCTGCACAAAGGTTGCTTGATACATGCTTTTTCATGTACATTTTCTCTTTTGGCATTTAAGCAACACTTACTGTTTTTTAACTAAAATTCAATTTTTATTTTAAGTGGTTTTGAGTGAGTTTGTGTTTCCTACAGTAAAGAAGAGTTCTCTTGATTTTAAGACTTGGTACCGTATAGAGTAAAGGCTTTTCAATTTATATTTTCAATGAGCATTGCTATTTTATTTTCTGTTCTGTAATAATTCATGTTGTGTTTATCTTGGCTATCCAAGTGCTTAAGTGCTATCCTCATTTTCTTTTCTTTTTAAAAAAATTTCCTGTCTGTTTATTGCTTTAATCTGTTAATGAGAGAAGAAGAAAAATTATTTTCTAAAAGGTGGAACAATACATTATTCCAAGGATAAACTCAACTTGTTCAGATATATTTATACGGAGAGAAGTTTTATTTATGCATTCAATTTTCTAATATTTTATTTAAGACTTTGTTTTACATATGTTCTTAAGCAGTATTTTTAAAAATAATTTTAAAAAAATTTTTCTAAAAGATACTTAGATTACATGAATGTTACACACAAAATATAGGGATTCCCATATGCCCCACCTCCCGTACCTCCTACAACCTCACACATAAACATCCTTCATTAGTGTGGCACAATGGATATACACATCCTGGGACTTTGCCATTAAGCATGGACCATAGTTCACATTGTAGACCACACTCTCTCCCACACAGTTCTGCATGTTATATGATGATATAAAATGGCCTATATCTGTCATTGTGATGTCACTCAGGACAATTTCCAAGTCCCAAAAAAGCCACTGTATTACAACTGCTTTTCCCTCTCCCTGTCCCCAGAGCCTCCAGTGGCCATTGGCTCCACATTAATGTTGTAATTTCTTCCATTGCTTGAATCACAATATGTCTATAACAGAATACCAGTAAGTCCACTCAAGTCCATTGCTCTTCCCCACTCCTGAAGAGTGTGGGATGGTGATGTCCACTCCACCTCCAAGTGAGAGGGGGCTTATATCCCATGGATAAGATGGATGGGATTATCCTGCCTGCAGCTGCAGACACTCTCTATTCCCTGGGATGGCCACTGTCCATCATCATCTCCCTGCCAGCTATCCTGGGTAAATCCATTGAGCTATAGAGTAGGAGTTGCAGCTCCACCAAGATTCTGGGCCCAGCTGGCACATGGACAGCCCAAAGACTCTAGTCTCTGGATGTACACTACACACTCCAGCACCATATATAGGTTTCAGTAGAAGGGACATATGGACCATGTGCAGGGAGGACATATTTGAGTCCTACTTTGTCACTCTCAGGAGCACAAATTCCAAAGTAGGGCCCACTGGCAAGGCACCAAACTCCGGAGCTATCTGCCCTTATATAGGACCTGGGTGTCTACAGAACCCTCAGGAGCCCCTCTATCCAGGGTGATATTCACATTGGAAGCCTATGAGGTCCTACTGAGATGTGTATAAGTATTACCTCTGGGATGACCTCCCAACTCACTTTGAAGTCTCTTAGCCATATGAACTCATTTATCTTTACCTTTTCCCCCTTTTATTTGAGGTTCTTTTTCCAGTCATATAGCAAGTTGACACTTGGTAGTAATCCCTCAGTGCCTGGGAGGCTCATCCCAGGGAGTCATGTCCCATGCTGGGAAGAAGATAATGAATTTATATGCTGAGTTTGGCTTAGAGAGTGGCCACATATGAGCAACAAGGAGGCTCTCAGGAGGCAACCCTTAGGCACCCCATAACAATAGGCTACATTTCAGTTTCAAGAGCAAAGATTCCTAAGGCTAGTGATCAATAACAAGGGCCCATCGGTGAATCATCCTTCTTTTCCGGACATTACCCCTGCACTTGGGGGACTGTTGCTGCTCCCTTGGAGAATGTGGCAGAGCTCTCCAGGATGGGAATTCAGTATTCTCTCATTTATTGAGTGATTCTCCACCCACTGTTAAGCAGTATTTTATTCTTGTCATTTTTTGTACTGACCATCTCTGTTTTGGCTATGTGATAATTCCAATTTTGTAAAATGAGTTCTAAAGTTTTTCTATTATTTTCCACTTCCTGAAGTTGTATAATAAAGTGTTCCTTAAATGTTAGAAATTTAAAAATTAGTCTAGGACTTAAACTCTATTAGAGCACCTACCACCTTCTTTGAGAAGCCTTGACTTGCAAAGACTACAGAAGACTCTTTTATAAGGATAAGGTGGTCATGGATGGGCAAGATGTACAATAGGTCACCTGGTACTCTCAAGCCAATTTCCATAGTGGTTGAGTAGCAGTGACTTAGCCTTGATAGGTGTGAGAAAAGAGATAAAGCAAAAGAGAGTTACTATACTATAAAATTGTGTTGGACAGAGTGTAAACTATAATGTAAACTATACTCCAAAGTTTGTGGCAATGCTTCAACATGTGTTCATGAATTGTAACAAATGTACCACACTAATGAAGGATGTTGTTAATGTGGGAAGGTGGGGGAGGGGGGAGGGGCATATGGGAATCCCCTATATGTTTTATGTAACATTTATGTAATCTAAAGCTTCTTTTAAAAAATTAAATAATGAAAAGAAACAAAAAGAGAGTTACTATAGTATATTGTAAAGAGATTTGAAATGCGTTAGGAGGCCATTCAGAAGTTAGTATTATAATTGCCAAGGTATGCAAAATTAAAAGTAACAGTGTTTTTGAGGACATCTGGACACCATGAACCAATTAAAGATGAAGACATCAGTAAACTGTCTAACTTGAAGGACATTTGAAAAGCCCCAAATATCCACCAATCATAATTATTTATGAACAACTTAAGTAATCATCTTTTTCTTTAAAATATTTTGCTTAAAACTCCCAAGACAGGATGCAGTTTGGGTTGCTATACCGAACTGTAATTCTAAAACCTCAAACGCTATTGTTACTAGCAGCTCAGTTTATTTCTCAGTCAATGGTCAAAAACCTGCCAGCTAACAGAATTATATTTTTAAAAACATTTCAGTTAATTTATTGCTTTGTGATCTGTTAAATTCTTCTCTTTTTCCTGCCTTTTTAAACTTTTTTATTGAAGATTATCATTTATACATGAACATACAAAAACAATAAGTATATAATAAAAGTTGTGAGCTTACAAAATAAATGTGCATATCACCATAAAGAGCTCCCATATGTCACCCCACCACCAACACCTTGCATTGCTGTAAAACATTTGTTACAAACTGTGAAAGAGCATCTTCAAAACATTACTACTACCTATAGCCAATATCTTATATTTGGTATATATTTCCCCCAACTCACCAGGTAATTAACACCTGTATTAGTATTATATACTTGTTATAATTCATGAAAGAATGTTCTCATATTTGTTTGGTTAACCACAATCCATTATCCACCACAGGTTTCATTGTGTTATACAGTCCCATGCTTTGTACAATCCATTCAGAGTGTAAACTCAGCAACTCTCATATTCATCAAGAGTTGTGCTGCCATCACCCCAGTCAATTTTAGAACATTTTCTTTACTTTTAAAGGAAAAACACCGTACTCCCTTATATCTCCTATTGCTGTCCCTTAGAATTGATATAATACTTTCTTTGCTATTTCTGCAAAAATGTTACAGTATTTTTCTTAACTATAATCCATAATTTACATTAGTTGTATTTTCCCCATGACTACAATATTCTTAACCCTTTGTAAAATAACATTCTTATACTATTAACCACAATTTTCATCTACCACTGAAATTACTGTTATGTAGTCCCTACATTATTCTCTAACTTCATTTCAACTGAAATATTACATCCACAGATTGATGTAATCAATCAATTAGCAGGGGTTGCCCTTTCAGCTAAAATCACGTTTATAAATCAGCAGTATTACTTACACTCACTATAATGTACTACCATTAACTCTATTCATTTCCACACATTTAAAATAAAACTTATTAAACAATTCTGTATACATTAAGCATCAGCTACCAACTTTTCCCTGCATTTTGGTCAATTATACTTTCCTATAAAATTATATATATAGTCTAAATTGTTGATTATTTTGTCATAAATTTATTTACAGTATATTGTGAGCGCTATTTATAATATACTCCCCTCTTGCAATGCAATGACAGATATATGCCATTATATATCTTCCCAGAGGCTGCAGAATTGTGTGGGAAAGAGTGTAAACTACAATGTGAACTATGATCCACGCTCAATGGCAATGACTCAGGATGCATTTATCAATTACAATGAATGTGCCACACTAATGCAAGATGTTGCTTATGTGGGAGGGTGTGAGAACTGGGGGGAGGGAGCAGGGCATATGGGAACCCCTATATTTTTTGTGTAACATTTGTGCATTCTAAGTAACTTTTTTTAAAAAATTAAAAAAATTAATTTAAAATAATAAAATAAAATAAAAACTGAATATTGTTCAGTTGTGCCTTCTTCCATGTATTTCATATATTTAATTAAACTCTCCAGTATATTTTTAAATCAATATTATTGAGAAATATTCGTGAAACATGCAATCCAACCAATGTGTATGAACAATAGTGTTTGGTACAATCACATAGTTGTGCATTTATCACTTCAATCATTATTAGAGCATTCTGACTATTTGACTACAAAATAATAATAATAATGAACCTAAAACAAATAAACAACAAGCAGACAACAAGCAGAAACAACAAACAAACAGATGAGGGAGACATCTCAGGGTGGAGGGAACTCTACCCCTTACAAATCACTGCTCAATCTCTCTATCCTTCCCCTGCTGTACATAGCTGCTATTCTGTTTCTCAAAATCTAAGTTATTTGTCATTATAATTTGTATAGATGGAGTTGAACAATATGTAGTACCTTTTTTATAGTTTCATTCACTTAGTTTATTTCTGTTTTTATCCTTAATGGAAGATTATTAATATTGTTATACACTACTATCTATAGTTTGCTTTGGTTGTGTTTTTGCTTGATATTAATGTCTTGTAACAGCAATGTACATTTTTTTCAGTTTCAAAGAAAAACATCTCATCTATGCAATATTACCCAAACTCGTATTTCACATGAGGTTTTGCTATGCTACACAGTCCCGTATTACATTTTTTTAGCTTTCCTTCTAGTAAAATACATGACCTTAGACTTTTCCTTTCAAACACTGTCATACCCATATATTGCACCACAAGTTACAAACACTATGATGTGCTTTCACCACTTCTATTCATTTCCAAAAATTTACAAACAACCTTTTTACCAATTCTGCACAGATTAGACCTCGGCTTTCTGTTCTCTACCCTCGTTCTATTTTCTGATGACCTATACTCTAGTTATTAACTCCATCAGTTTACACAATATATTTTGTTCATAATAGCACAATCATACAGTTTTTTCCTTTTGTGTCTGGCTTGCTTCACTCAACATGATATCCTCAAGATTCATTCATATTGTCATATGCTTCCTGGCTTATTTTCTTTGAACAACTGCATGATATTCCATTGTATGTATATACCACAATTTGTTTATCGATTCATTGGTTGATGGACACCTAAGTTATTTCCATCTTTTGATGATTGTGAATAATGTTGCTATGAACACAGAGGTGCAGATATCTGTTAATGTCACTGTTCTCAGTTCTTTGGGATATATACTTAGTAGTGATATTGCCAGGTCACATTTTAGATCCATATTCAACTTCCTTAGGAAATGCCAAACAGTCCTCCACAGTGGTTGCACCATTTTACATTCCCGCCAATGGTGAATAAGCATTCCTATATCTCCTCATCCTCTCCTACACTTGTAGTTTTCTGTCTCTTTAATAGTGGCCATTCTAATAGTTATGACATGATATCTCATTGTAGTTTTGATTTGCATTTCCCTAATAGCTAGTGATGTTGAAGATTTTTTCATGTGTGTGTGTTTTTGTTTTTGTTTTTTGCCATTTGTATTTCTTCTGTGGACAAATTCTACTCAAGTTTTTTGCCCATTTTTTAAAATCATGCCATTTATCTTTTTATTGTTGAGTACGAAATATGTGATTTCCAAATATTTTCTCTCATTGATTTGGCTGCCTTTTCACCATTTTGACAAAGATCTTTGAGGTACAAAAGCACGTAATTTTTAAGAGGTCCCATTTATTTATTTTTTCTTTTCTTGGTCATGTTTTGGGTGTAAGGTCCAAGAAACCACCACCTACCACAAGTACTTTAAGATGTTTCCCTACATTTTCTTCTAGTAGTTTTCTTGTCCTGGCTTTTATATTTAGGTCTTTGATCCATTTTGTGTTGATTCTTGTATAAGCAGTGAGGTAGGTGTTTTTTTTTTTTTTCATTCAGTTTGTTAAGGATATCCAGTTCTCCCAGAACGATTTGTTAAAGAGACTGTTTTCTTCCAGTGATGTCGAATTGGTAGTATTTTCAAAATGCAGTTGGAAGACAGTTCCAGAAAGGTGGAAGATTAGGGAGGCAGAAGGATCACTTCTCTCCCAGAGAAAAATAGCTAGAGGACAGGTGGAAACTGTTTGGAGGGCTGCTCTGGGGCTCAGGACACCAGGAGAAGGTGGGACACCACCCAGAAGAGAGAGGGGTGAAGGAAAGGAGTCTCAGCTGGCTGAAAAATCCCATGAATAAAGTTGTAGTAGCTGTCAACCATGACATCCTCTGAACAAACAGTAGTCTGTGGAGTGCAGCGGCTGTGGACTGCAGTAGCTGTGGACTGAGTGGGTTCCAGAGGTCCTTTTCCCCAAGAAAGAAGAGAGAGGGACACAGCCTAGAGCAAAATCAGAGTTTGGCCAGCAAACTTTCTCTGCTGCATTGGATGGGTAGCACATTTCCAGGCCAGGTGGGACTGCGGCATTGTGTGCTCTGAGAGCTATCAAGGACTTAAGATAATTTGTCTTCTCAAATACCTTTCCTTCTTTTCTAGACTGGTTGCTGAGGAGGCACAAAAAGGGAGAGTGAGGCCAGCCAAGTGAAGAGAACATCTTCTGGGAAAGTCTTTTGTGAAGTCTGGCAAGCCCTAAGGACAGTGCTTCTACACCAACTGCTACAGAGTTGCATTGAATGCATTCCCCCCTAGCACCTGGAGGTCTGAGCTGAGAGGTGTGACAAAGAGCACCATCCGCTGGCAGACTAGAAAAGTGCATGAAAGGGAAAATATTAATAAATAAAAGAGCCAATCAGGTGCCTTTACTGCTCTCCTCTTGAAGGACCATGGAAACTGGCCTGCACCCCATTACTGAGTCCTTAGCTTTGCTTTGAGCAGTTAAACAGGGGTAATTCTAAATATCTAGAACAAGTTGAATCAAGAGTAAATGAAGAGCAAGTAGCACAAAGCTACTTTACAGTAAATCCCTAGGCAAGAGAGATAAACTGAATATCAGAATAAACTCAGCAGCATCATCAGATGTCTTGATATCAGCAAAAACTTACAAGCCATACTAAGAAAAAAAAGATATGACTCAGGCAAAGGAATGTATCAAAGCTCCAGATGAGACACAGGACTTGAAATAACTAATCAATGAGGTGTATACTCATCTCCTAAATCAAATCATGGAGTTGATGTACAACATGGCTAAAGAAATAATTGACACTGAGATGTCATTGTGTGAGTAAAAAGGAAA
>JAKSZT010027173.1:228855-240406 GCA_026826555.1 Tolypeutes matacus | reverse complement strand
AAAGAAATAATTGACACTGAGATGTCATTGTGTGAGTAAAAAGGAAAAATTGATATCTTAGGTAGAAAAATAACAGAACTTATGTGAATGAAAGACAAAAAATGAGATTAAAAATGCAATCGAGGGAAGCGGCTGTTGCTCAATCAGTAGGGCTCCCGTTTACCATATGGGAGGCCCCGGGTTCGGTTCCTGGGGCCTCCTGGTGAAGGCAAGCCTGCTTGTATGGTGTGGTTAGCTGACCCAGCGAGCACAAGCAGCAAGGGGGGGATAAATGAATAAATAAATAAAATCTAAAAAAAAAAACAAAAAAACGAAAAAAAACAATAGAGGCACACAACAGAAGATTTGAAATCATGGAAGAAAGAATCAGTGGTGTAGAGGACAGAACAGCTGAAATTGAATTGAGAGAACAACAGAGAGAGAAAAGAATGGAATAAATTGATCAGGGGCTCAAGCATTTGAAGAAGAGCATGAAGCAAACCAACATACATGTTATGGGAGTTCCACAAGGAAAAGAGAAGGGAAAAGGGGCAGAAAGAATATTTGAGGAAATAATGGCTGAATATTTCTCCACTCTTGTGAAAGACATGAATATTTGTATCTAGGAAGAACAACGTACTACAATTAAAATAAATACAAATAGATCTTCACCAAGACACATAATATTCAGAATGTGAAATGACAAAGATAAAGAGAAAATTCTCAAAGCAGCAAGGGAGAACAGAAACATCACATACAAAGGACATTGAATAAGAATGAGTGTGGATTTCTCTTCAGAAACCATGGAGGCAAGAAGGCAGTCATATGATATAATTAGGGTACTGAAAGGGAAAAATTGTCAGGCAAGAATTCTTTGTCAGAGAAAACTGTCCTTTAAATATGACAGTGAGTTTAAAATATTCACAGATAAATTAAGAGAGTTTGTAAAAGTTTGTAAAAGAACCCAACAATAAAGGGAGTTCTATAGCCAAAAAGAAAATAGAAGAGACAGAAGCTTGGAAGAGAGTGTAAAAATGAATATTAACAGAAAGGGTAACCAAAAGAGTAAAAGAATGCACAAAAATAATATAAAATATATATGAAAGCCAAAGAATAAAATGGTTGAAGTAAGTAGTGCCTTTGCAGTAATAACACTAAATGTTAATGGATTAAACTCATCAATCAAAAGACATAGACAGTAGAGGGGGTGGAACTCAGTGTTTGAATGCCTCCTTTGTATGTATGAAGTCCCGGATTCAATCCCCGGAACCTCCAAAAAAAAAAAAAAAAAAAAAGACATAGTGTTTTAGTCAGCCAAAGGGGTGCTGATGCAAAGTACCATACTGTGTTGGCTTTTATAAAGGGTATTTATTTCAGGTAGAAGCTTACAGTTACAAGGCCCTAAAGAGTCCAACTCAAGATACCATAAGAAGTACTTTCTCACCCAAAGTCTGTTGCCACGTGTTGATGCAAGATAACAGGCAATGTCTGTGAAGATTCAGCCTTCCTCCTTCCTCTTAAGTCTCCATTGTTCCAGCTTCTTCCATTCTCAGCTGTAAGCTGGCATAAGGCTCATCTCTCTCCCCGGGACTTATATCTTTCTGGGCTCAGCTGCACTAGTCTCTTCACAAGATCAGCTGTAGACTATCAGGATCATCTCTCTTCCTGGGGCCATGTCTATGGAGCACTATCTCTTCCTGTGTATATGCTTCTGTGTATCTACTTCCATGTGAGAATCTGTTTTATCAACCCAAGTGGGCTGTAACTCCGTGTTGAGTCACACTCTAATGATGTGGTTAAATCAAAGCCCTAATCTTAATATAAATTAATCAGACAACTCAGCTGAATCTAATACAATCAAAAGGGTATCATGCCAAGAGAAACAGTCTAGTTTCCAAACATGATCAATATCTCTTTTGGAATTCATAAATAATATCATACTGCCACACATAGGCTGACAGAACAGATAAGAAAATATGAGACATCCATATGCTGTCTGCAGAACACTCACCTAAGACCCAAGGATGCAAATAAACTGACAGTGAAAGGGTGGAAAAAGATATTTCATGCAAATAGTAACCAAAAGAAAGCAAGCGTAGCTATACTGGCATCAGACAAAACTTTAAATGTAAAAAAAGTGATAAGAGACATAGAAGGCCATTATATATTAATAAAAGGAACAATCCACCAGGAAGGAATAACATATATAAATATCTATGCACCAAACCAAATTACATGACAAAAAATTTGGCAAAACTGAAAGGAGAAATAGATGTCTCTACAATAATAGCTGTAAACTTCAAAACACCATTCACATCAATAGATATAACAACTAAACAGAAGATCAAAAAGGAAACAGAGAACTTGAACAATATGATAAACGAGCTGGACCTAACAGACATACAGAACATTGCACCCCAAATCACCAGGATATACATTCTTCTCAAGTGCTCAGGGATTTTTCTCCAGGTAGACCACATACTGGGCCACAACACAGGTTTCAATAAGTTTAAGAAGATTGAAAGTGTAAAATAAAAAAGTTGATGGACTTTGGTGTCCAAAATTGTTCATGATAATTGAAAATCAGTTAAGAATATTTCAATTTGATGGTTAGCATGAAAAATTAAAACTAGTGCACCGACACTGACAATCTTCCTGTAGAATAGTGTTGATTGTCTTTCTTCTGAAAATAGACAAAATATTTATATTCCTGAGTTTGGAAGCTTTAAAAAGTTGAAGCCTGATTTTCTGTCCTCATGATTGATACCTTTCAAGGGTGGGAAGGTCTGTGAATTTCCAATAGGGGGTTTTATGGCCTCTTCTAGTAGGGTGAGGCATACTGAGTGAATGACAAGCAGACAATTTGAGCCATCAATAAATTCAAACCTAAAAGTGTTCATTTGTTAATGGACTATGTTAGATCAATTGTCTGAAGTTATTCTTCCTGCAGAACAGAAGATTCAGTACGTACAGCAACCAGTATCCAATCCCAGTTCCACAGATAGAGTTAAGAGCTTTCCATTAATGGGATTAACTAGGATTGAGAGACTAAGAACAACTGGCACCTCTTTTCCTTATGAAGAAATGGATGAATACATAAATGATAAATGAATGAATGAATAAGAATCTCATTTTGAATGGTTTGGGTAAGTGAATATCATTTATAGATTCAAGACCAGAAGTCAGTGACTTTTGAAAGGCTCTTCCAGTTACAAAAATGTATAAGAATATTTGGGAATCTCATTTTGGGAAAGGGGTACTGAAGGCCATTTGGATTTTGGTTGGTTCCACAGAGACGGGATGGGAATACATCTGTGGGACAAACAGTCCAAGTTTGTTTGTTTATTTTGTAATTATACTATTTTTTAACTTTATTTTTTTAAAAAGTTTTAGACCACAGAAAAGTTAACATCAAAAACTGAGGGGACTCCCATATACCTCACCCAATCCCCCTCTCACATTTTCCCCTTTTAATATCTTATATTAGTGTGGTACATTTTTTACAACTGATGAACAAATATTGAAGCATTACTGTTAACTATGGTCTATAGTTTACATTAGAGTTTAAACTTCGCATCATACAATTTTATAGGTTTTGACTAAATGTATAATGGCCTGTATCCATCATTGTAATATCATGCAGAACAATTCCAATGCCAACCAAAATTACCCACGTTTCACCTATTCTTTCCTCCCCCTTCCCTCCAAGTTTATTCAAAAGTGATAGTTATTCCTGATCTCTGCTGTGCCTTCATTAATAGAAACCCTTTTGCTTTGTACCAAAGGACTGTAACTTTCAAACACTTGCACTGAAACTAGTTAATATTGTGGGTACTTGTGAGTCCTTTCCCTCTTATTGGCTTTAAGCTCTTTTGCTGGAAATATATAGAGAATTTCTGAAAAAGTATAAAAATTTCTTATAGTCCTAATTTATTAAAATGTGGCTTTATGGTCCTATCTTCTGATCCTCGTGGATTGCAAGACAGAAATTATAGCCTAAAATATGGGGTTAGAGATCCATGCTGGAAATATTGACAGAGGGTCAAGAAGTAAGGACAGACTCTGTGGCAGTGAAATGCAGAATCTCCTAAACTAAGGGAAAGGCAGAAACTTTCCATGTCACCTTTGATTATTTTCATGACTGGACCCTAACTTAGGTTGGGTCCTTGCTTACACTTCCTGGATGTAAAGGAAGAATATTGAGCCTTGACCTCCTTCGTGATTTATCATTCTTGGAAATAATCTAGATGACAGCTGTGGAGGACATCTCCCCTCTATTAAAACCTCTTTCCAGTCTGAAATACTGAAGATTTCCTGATCTTGAAAAGCTTCTTTTCTTTTGGATTAAGTCTCCTCTATACTCCTGGATCACTCAGATGCCTTGACCCCAGATCCCTGGCTTCTCTGAAATACCCTAACAACTCTTTCCTGAATCTCCTTGGTCTTGACTTCATATACCACAGGGTTAAGAGCAGGTGGGAAGAGCAGATATACATTAGCCAAAAGAATGTGAATATGGAGTGGAACATGATGGCCAAAGCGGTGGGTAAAAAAGGAGAAGAGAGCTGGTGTGTAAGAGATGAGGATGACATAGACATGGGAACCACAGATCCCAAGGGCTATGGACCAAGCCTCATGGGATGAGAAGTGAAGGACAGTTTGTGTGGTAAGTACATACGAGAGGCCAATACAGAACAAGTCAACTCCAATGACCAACGGTGCTGCTGTCAGTCAATACACATGGTTAGGCTTGGTGACTCCACAAGCCAGCTTCACTACAGCCATGTGCTCACAATATGTGTGAGATCACATGGCTTTGGCAGAAGCTCAAATATCCAGTGAGGAAAGGACATGGGAGCATGAGCAGGGAGCCCCGTATCTTAGCTACCACCCCAAAGCGGGCAATCATGGTGTCAGTGAGGATAGTGGCATAGCAAAGTGGATGACAGATGTCCACATAGTGATCAAAGGCCATGGCCAGCAGCATGGTAGACTCCATCGTGCAGAAGGCATGAATGAAGAACATCTGTGCCAGGCAGGCAGTGGTAGGGATATGACTTGCTGCATACCAGAGGATGACCAATAGCTTGGGAATTGTAGAGAGGGAGGCAAAGTTGATGGTCCAGAGCATGCAGAGGAAAAGGTACATGAGCTTGTGCAGAGCTGGTTCAGTGGTAACAATGATCAGGATGATTATGATGCCCACAATTATGGCTGTGCCCAGACAGCATACAGGGAGTGAGAGCCACAGATGGAAGTGTTTCCGAACCTGGGATGCCCAGAAGGAGGAAGACAGAAGAATCCAGGCCGGTGTGATTAGGAGACATCATGGTTTGGCCAAGACTTCTGGGCATCTTCTTTGGTCAGAAACCTACACATAGTATCACATCGCCTGGAGAGAAAAAACACAGAACAGGAAAATTAATGAGATTAGAGAAACACTTACTAGCTATATCAGGCAAGCTTCACCATCTATTAAATTGGGATGGTGCTAATACCTCACTTATAGAATTTTGACAAGGATTAAATGGATTTATATTGGTAAAGAGCATTGACTTGTGCCTTATAGAGTTGAATGGTGCCTCCAATTAAGGTATGCCCATGCTCCAACCCTCAGAACCTCTAAATATCATCTTATTTGGAAAAATGTTTTTACAAGTGTAATTACACTAAGGATCTCAAGAAGAGATCATCCTGGATTAGGGGGATTCTAAATTAATGTCAAATCCTTATAATAGAAGAGAAGAAACAAACATAAGCACAGAAGGGAAGTACATGTTAAGATGTAGGCAGAAATTGGAATGATGCATCTATAATACAAGGAATACCACCAAAGCCAAAAGCCACAAGAAGCTCAGAGAGAGGCATGGAACAGATCCCGTCTTAGAGTCACCAGAAGGAAGCAACCTTCCTGACACAAAGTTCTGGCCTCCCGAACTTTGAGGGAATACAGTTCTGTCATTTTAAGCCACCAAGTTTCTAATAATTTGTTATGGCAGTCCTAGGTAACTAATACAGTGCCAGGCACATAATGCTTGATAAATAAAGTGAGAAAGGACTTATAAGTATTTAAATAAACTAGAATTGTCTCCTTTACAGCCTATTGTTCTCAAAGAAAAGGATAGACCCCATTTATTCTTCTCAGGGATATTCCTGAATATAAACATTATACATTTATGGGTATGGGAAGGTTTGGTAGGACAGTCACTCCAGATCACAAGCTGCAAACATTACTCACTACATGAAGTTGGAGATTATTTTTCTTGTCTTTCAACTTAGAATGGTTCTAGTTTGAGGCCTGGTGCTTGATGATTATGTCTGAACTTAATACTCCTACCCTAGTAGCTTCCATCCCTATCACTAATCAACAGCTATTTTCACATATCCTTGTTCTACCCTCATCTAAAATTTCATGATGCTCCATCCACCCTCACACATCCAATTTCCATTTCCCAAGATGATGAATTTTCCCTTTTTGGACTTCATTCTATTTTTGAAACAGGAAGTTCCAACCTCACTCACCCCACTCCTGGGTCAATTCTTCATTAACATCGCTATCTCTGGTTCTAATGTCAAAGAAAGCATGTTGCCAATGCCTTCTAAATCTTAGCCGTTCACAATGTCAAGATTTTTTTAGGTCCACCTTGACTCTTACCTGGACAGTGATGACTCATTTATCCTGTGGAAAGGTCTTTATACTACACTGGCATAGTGGCTTATCCCTGGAGTTGCATGTGAATGGTCTTATTAGTCACACTTCTCTGTTATGTTATGCATGCGATGACAGGGACCACAAAGAGCTAAGGTCCCAATCAGTTGGAGCTAGGATATTATTTTCCCCAAGGAGAAACACATCAAGATGAAAGTTTGAACTTAGCCAACAAGACTTGGGGTATTTGGCCATGATCATTATTGATGTGATTTTAGCTCTCTAGACCTCTTCCTAATACACAGGCAAAAGCATACTACACATGTCATGCCTGTCTTCTTTTAAGAGGTTAAGATATTTTAAAGGCAGTAGAGTCCTGAAGTTTTTACAGCATCAAGGGTGCTAGTAAAAAAGAGAGTAGGCATTGGAACCTGAAAAAAAACTTGGGACAAATCTCTGTATTTACCTCTTGTTAGAAGTATTGAACAAGTTAATTTTCCTCTAGTATCTTAAGTTTTCTGATCTGTAAAATGGGAATCATAATACATTGCAAGATTGTGTGAATTTAAAGAAAAGCACCTGGTACAGTATATGGTCTATAGAAGTTGCTCAATAAATATCACTTAATGTCATCACCATCATTTAATAGGAAAATAATCACATATACAGTACAGAATCTTCCCCGCAGCTTCGTTACCCAATTAGGAACTAATCTTAGATAAAACATCTATATAAGTTACTAGTTTTCACTTCATAAAACTGGTTCCACCATAGAACAAACTTTCTGATAAAATGAACGTTCATGATATTTTCTCTGTATGCCCGCTAGAGCCACTGAAAATGATTTAGAGATTTTAAGGCATTTTCTCAATGAAACTAGAAGTGCTCAACTCTGTTTTCAAGACCTATGTTTGCTTACTGAGCTAATTTGGATCACCACTTGTATTAGTCAGCCAAAGGGGTGCTCATGCAAAATATCAATAATTGGTTGGTCTTTATAAAGGGTATTTATTTGGGTAGAAGTCCACAGTTACCAGGCCATAAAGCGTAAGTTTCTTCCCTCACCAAAGTCCATTGTCACGTGTTGGAGCAAGATAGCTGCTGACGTTTGCACGGTTCAGGCTTCTTGGGTTCCTCTCTTCCCAGGGCTGCATTCCTCTCTGGGCTTAGCGCCTCTGGTTCCTCCACAAGGTCAGCTGTAGACTATTAGGCTCTCTAGTCTTTGCCTCTCTCCACAAGGCCAGCTCTGAACTCTCAGGTCTATGGCTCATTTCTATCCTGGGGCCTTCTCTCCAACATCAAAACTCCAACATCAAAACTGCTACTCAAAACTGCTGCAACTCTGTTCTTTGTGATGCCTTTTATATTTCATTCCCCACCCACCAAGGGGTGGAGCTTAACACCCTACTCTGCAGGTATCTAAGTACGCTCTGTGACTTTTTTTTCCTTTGTAAGCTAGACTGAATACAGATTACCATATATTACTGAAATAGTTTGGCTGCTTAGGATTGCTGTCAGTGAACATTACTTGAAGATTCTATAGTCTTTTCTTGCTTGCTTATCTTGCTCATCCTGGCAGATTTCCCACCCCAATCACAGATATTATTCTACTGTCTCATACCATTCTTTGTGTAAAAATAACTCCTTGATAAATATTGTGGCCATTCTCACTCACCTCTGTTTGTATCTCTCTGTCTCAGTCTCTAAATCTGACTCTTTTTAAATAAAATTTTATTGAAGTATATCATTCATATATGAACATACATAAACAATACGTGTATAGAAAAAGTTGTGAACTTACAATACAAGCATGCATAACTTCATACAGGGGTCCCATATATCTCCCCACCACCAACACCTTTCATTGTTTTGAAACATTCTTCAAAATATTACTACTAATCATAGCCATATCTTAAATTTGGTGTATTTCCCCCCCAGTCCACCAGATTATTAACACCCTGTATTAGTATTATATATTTGTTATACTTCATGAGAAAATATTCTAATATTTCTTGTGTTAACCACAGTCAATCTTCCACCACTGGATTCCCCGGGCTATACAACGCCATGTTTTCTATAATCCATTCAAAGCATACACTCAGTCACTCTCATTTTCATCACAGAGTTGTGCTATCATCACCTCCATCAATTTTAGAATGTTTCCATTACCCCAAAAGGATAAATCCCATACCTTTTTATACCCTCCTATAGGTGTCTCAGAATTGATGTACTGTCTTTGCCATTGCTGCAAAAATATTACAATATTACTGTTAACTATCATCCATATGCTACACTAGTTGTGTGACATTAAAGCCAATGCCTTCAGTAAGATGACAGCTCCAGCATCACAATCTGGAACAGCGCTGGGGTGGAGAAGACTTTCTGTATCATGATCCTGAACCACAAATCAAAGACTGACACTGTCTCTGCACGAGAGGATAGCTGAGCCTGGGCTATCTCTGTCCCTTGTGAGAACACTGGACAGTGAGAAAGCTCAAGGTATTCATTAAGACTCTGCTGATTCCCCCTACCCAATTTCCTGCTGTTGCTCTCTGTAGTGTCTGTCTTACTAGGCACACCAATTTCTCTCTGGTACTTAGTGACTATTTCTGGTAAGTAATTCCAGGACCTTCATAGTAAATGTCCCATATTGCTTAACAATGCCTCCTGTTTTCTTGGTGTGGTTAATTAGTCACTTGCTTCTCCTTCACTCTCTTGTTAAATCTCTTCTTTACTCTCCTTTCTAATCACTCAGCTTAACCCCAAATTAAAACTCATGCTTTTTTAGTGCTAACTAAAACTCCAAATCAGACTGTTCAGAGTTGTTGTTCAACAAAATCCCCTTTCCTGGCCTCTATATTTCATCTCCCTTGCTTTGAAGCAACTTCCAGCTGCAAAGTTAAACTTATCTTAAAGGTTAAGAAATGCCTTTTCTGAATTTTCCCCAGCCTAACCTCGCCTGACTACAGAGCAGTAGAAACAAGAGGGTACAGAACTGTGGAAGCATCCTCAAGAAACTGCAAGAGCATTCCTGGTCTCATCCTACTCTCAGCTCTCTGAATGCTGGGCCAAGAGGTTGTTATACTGGTAAAACCTTCCTCAGTTCCTCCTGGGAGTTTGATAGGTTGCCTTGGGTTTAGGGCTAGCGCCATGTAGCTTTAAATCTCTCCCCCTAGGAAGCTCCTGTGTTCTCCTGTCCCTGCTGATGGTGGCTGACTTCGTGTCCACTCTGTCTCTGGTGCCCAAGCTTCTCTGCCTCTTCTGGTTTCATGATCGGAACATTGCTGCCAATGCCTGTTTCACTCAGATGTTTTTCATTCATGGTGCATCTGTGGTAAGATCAACCCTACTTGTGGCAATGTCTTTTGACCTCTATGTGGCTGTGTGTGAGCCATTATGCTGCAATACAATCCTGAGCCATTCCCTAGTCAGACGTCTGGGGCTGATGGCACTTGCCAAGGGGGTGACTCTTATCCTGCCCATGCCTCTTCTTCTTCAAAGGTTGACCTTCTGCCACATGGTTATTCCTCATACCTACAGACCATATGGCTGTGGTGAAAATGGCCTGTGACCACACCAGACCCAATCCTATCTATGGGCTCTTTGTGGTTCTTCTTGTGGTAGGACTTGATCTGCTGCTCATTGGCTTCTCTTATGCCCTCATCCTGCAAGCTGTGGTGAGCCTCAACTCTCAAGATGCCACCTGCAAAACTCTGAACACCTGCTCAGTGCCCCTCTTTGTTATCCTTGTCACCTATGTGCCTACACTCTTTTACTCTCTCACCTACCGCATTGGTCGCAATATCCCACCACATGGGCACGTTCTCCTTGCCGATCTCTACCTTCTCCTACCCTCACTGCTCAACTCCGTCATCTATGGTATAAGGATGAAGGAAATACGGGACAAGGTCGCCAAGTGCCTATGTAGAGGAACTGCATCAGCTGCGGTTTCCAGAAATAAATCTGTGAGTGAATGAACAATGAGGACAAGAAATCAATGCTGGGAAAGCTTCAAGCTGGGAAAGCATCAGATTGCCATTCAAATCCAACCCCAAGTAAAAAAGTAGAAAAAGATTAAAGGTTGTCTGGAAGTATTCTAGATTGTTGTGTAGCAAAGCTGTTGAGGAGTCTGAGCCAAAATCAGCAGACCTTGGAGTTCCAGGCATGGCTCTGCCTTTAATATCCCCAGAACCATACTAGATCATTTTCTGGAAGCCTCTTATAGGCATAACCTTAGCTAGCAGTAGATGCATCCATTCATTACGCTCCCTATATGGGAGGGCTATAAGGCACATTTTCCTGGCCACTTCAGTGCACACCTTATACAACACAGATCTACTTCTCCACATAGGTTTGGGGAGCAGCATTTACGTGGGTTCCAAAGGGCTTTTTCCTGATGCAAAACTCATAAGAAAGAGGTTAGTGGGGTGAACTACAGCCACTGACTCTGCAGTTCATCTCAGGGCTGTGACTGTGTATAACACACACAGCATCTCCTACCTGACTGAGGATTGACTTGTCCCTGCCCCTCTACCCTCCTTAGGTATCCCTCCCTGTAATTCCCTAGAAGCATACCAGGCTTTGGTTGCTGAAATCTTGAATGCTTTCTGTCCTGAGTGCTTCTTGTTTTGAGAAAAGGGTACCACATGTTTTCCCCAAATCTTGCATGCAAGCCTTTGGGATTCAGCCACCTGTGTCCCCTAGCCCTATATAATCTAAAGAGCAGCTCCTATAGGTGCAGACAAACTCAAGTGAACTTCTTGCCAGTCTCACTGTCCCTCATGAGATCGCAGCAGCTCTCTGTACATAAGTTCACCTAATAAATGCTTAAAGACTGATCCCCCTAGTGTTTAGTGCCTCTTTCTTCAGAATCTCAACAGGCCCCATGTGTAGTGGTGTGGGGAAGTGGGACTGGGTCTCCTC
>JAKSZT010027173.1:206600-216791 GCA_026826555.1 Tolypeutes matacus | reverse complement strand
TGGTATTTCCATTTAGGGATGTTCCCTCTATGTGCCTGAGTCTTTTGGGGGAACTCATTTTTCCAGTGTCCACTTTCTTTGCAGTAGGCACATTGGTCTCTGGCCAGAGGCACACTTCTGGCGCTTGTCCCCCCTTTTTGAGGCGGCCCTTCTCGTCTGGTGGGGTCAGGATTTCCCAAGGCTGCTGCCAGTAGGAAGTCCTGATGTTTTATTCACTTCTTGGCTTCTTGTTCGGCGGCTTCATCTCAATTTTGACGAATACTTTGTTGGCGACTTCCAGTAGTTGAGAGATGTTCATGCCCACAAACCCTTCTAATTTTTGGAGCTTTCTTTTAATGTCCGTTGCTGCCTGTACGACAAAGCCAGCATTCACCAACCTCTGGTTTTCCGGAGCTTCTGGGTCAAAAAGAGCGTAGATTCTGAAGGCCTCACAAAGCTGTTCATAGAAATCTCCCAGAGATTCATCAGGCTTTTGAGTAACTAAAGTTGTCTTTGTCATGTTTGTGGTGAGTCATTTTGCCCCCTCTCAGACCCCCCGGAGGAGCACTTCCCAATATTGCTGGAGTGCAGACAGTCCCTGATCAGTGTTGAAGTCCCAGTTCGGTTGGGTCTCTGGTGCTGCCTCTCATACCCCATCTTCCAGGTTTGAAACACCAGTAGGGGCCTGCTCCTGAAGCTACTTTTGGGTTTTCATCAGAATCCGTTGTCTCTCCTCTGTATTAAACAAAGTCAGGAGGAGTTGGCGGCAATCATCCCAGGTCGGATGATGGGTTTGGAAAATGGTTTCTGTGAGATCAATAAGGGCCTGGGGCTTTTCCGAGTAGGAGGGGGTTTGGTGCTTCCAGTTTAAGAGGTCTGTAGTTGTGAAGAGCTGGTAGTATAATACAGACTTCTCCGGTTGGATGGCCCCATTCTCGCCGATCTGGGCTAGACCCTGTGTTTCACGGAGGGGCATCTGTAACTCAGGTTGTGCCGACCGGAGTCTTCTTGCTAGTTGAGTTGCAGGGCTTTCCTCAGGGAAGGTCAGTGTTCCCGGAGGGACCAAAGGTGGAGGTGTTTCTGGGAGATCTGCCTGCATTCCCGGGCTAGGAGGAGAGGCTAGAGTGGCCAGAGCATATGGTGGTGAGGGTGGTGGTGGGTCCTCCTCCGAGAACCCTTGATGAATGACTGGCTTCCAGAGCCCCATTCCCTGTGCATCCAAGACCCTGCTCTGTCCCTTTTTTCAAACACACAATCGAACCCCACGGGGAAGAGTCTGGGCTATCTCCAACCAAGAGTCGATGTAGGGAAACTGATCAGGGTGTCCAGGAGTTCCAGTGATCACCAGCCACACTGCACAGACCCTGGCTATATCCAGGTTCCCTTCTGAGGGCCACTCAACATTAAAAGTGGGCCACTCTACTACACATAAGGTTCAGGGGGCGCCGGGGTTCATCCAGATGCCATAATCTCTGGAAAAACACTTCTTGAAATTCTTGAGCATGCAGTTTAAGACAGTAGGTTTTGACTGTGATAAGCCCATACCCTACATCGGTGGCACAAGACAGACAAGGGAAGGGGTCGCCTCTTTCAAAGCCACTCAGATGCCCACCTGTCCGTGTCTCTCGTGAGAACTTAGGCTCGTCTTAGCTAATACGCCCGGGTAAATTTCAGGGTGGCCATTATGCCATATGACGTAACCATGGAAAACAGGTTAGGGCCCACGTGGGCTCCGTAGCATAACGCTTTGAAGTCACAGACTGGTACGGCAGACACAAGCCTCTGCCGTCCTCACTCACTCACGCAGTCACTCAGAGGTTATGCAGTCCCTCCCACAAGAATTTTGGTACTCGAGATTTCAGGAGGTGATCAGTCTCCTCATCCACCTGGAGACGGGCCTGAGGGCTTGGCACCCAGGGCATTACCTTTCCGGACTCTTCTGGCACTGTTCAGTCTGCCTCCCCACTGAGTCAGGCCGGGATGTAGGGACGCGGCCTGCGAGGACCACCTCAGAAGGAGGTCCTGTCAAGAGGACAGGCGGCACCCACCTAGTTTGCTCAGAGATTGCTCTCTCTCGGCCATGCCCATCAGCCCCAGGCCGGAGGCACAACGGGCCTCCATGGTTTGGGTCTTTCCTGGTCAGGGAACCAAATGTTGTGGCCAGCAGAAAGAAAGCCAAACGGCACTCTTGGGAGTATGGATGAACAAAGTTTTATTATGAGTGGGCCCAGAGGAGAGTCAAGTCTCCAAAAAAATCTGAGCCCCGTTTTCCAACTTTCATAAGTTTATATAGGTACACTAAGCAGGCAAATTCCTGAGTAAGTGGGCAGGCAGGGTTACAAAGGCAGGGAAGCAAGGTTAGCTTATCTTTCCAAAAGCAGAAGGCCATTAGGGAAGAAAAGAGTCATTATCTGTTTAGAGTTGTAAATTTCAATTCAAAGGGGCAGCTTAGTGCTTATCTTCCTGATGTGGATTCCATGGAGAAAAGAGGGGGAAAGGAGGGGAGAAAGGGACCAGGGACCAAGGGGAGTTTATTTTCCTAAAGCTGTGGGTTTCTGCAGAGGGGGGTGTTAGGGTCCTGGCACTTCCCTTATCAATAACACTCCAGGCTGAGTTCAACAGGCTTCATATCAAGGAAATCCCAAGTTAAGACCTTTTCTAAGAGAATGTGATTTAGTCAATAAATTCTTACCGATGATGTCTACCTATATCTGCTCCAGCCTATACCTTTCTGTGCTTTAAAGAGTTGTGCACTTTTGCAGCTTCATTTTAAATTTAAGCCTTTCTTGAAAATTCTGGAAATTACTCAATTCTGTGTCTTAATAGTTTCCCCATATAGAGCAAAACTATCTTTGTGGAGACAGAGATATTGTATTTTATATCTAAGCATGTGCCCCCTAACTCTATTGTACTTTAACCATTTTGTTCATACAACAGGATCAAGTAAAGAAACTAAGGGAATTTTAACAGAAAATCTACTGGGACTACTCTGATCTGATAAACATATTTTGCAAATAAGAAATATTTACCCAATGGAAATAAATATTCTATATGCTCATTTTTTTTCCCCATAAGGATAACTTTATCATTAGAAATGGCTTTATTCTTACTTTTCAGTTTCAAGTCCCATTCAGGCTCAATAATCTTGCCAAATGCCCAGCTAATTTTTATATTAATTTTTAAATTTTTTTAAAAAGATACTTAGATTACACAAATGTTACACAAAAAACATAGGGATTCCCATATACCACCTCCCACAACCTCCCACATAAACATCCTTCATTAGTGTGGCACATTAATTGCAATTGATTTACCCAATGTAAATAAATATTCCATATGCTCTGTTTTTTTCATAAGGATAACTTTATCATTTAGAATGGCTTTATTCTTACATTTCAGTTTCAAGTCCCATTCAGGCTCAATACTATTGCCAAATGCCCAGCTAATGATCTACGCTTAAACCAATATGGAATAGTATTAATCACAAATGTAATCTGTTGTTTTAAAAAAGTAAAAATGTTTTTCAACAGTCTAACTCAATGTTTCCTTCCAGGGAAATTTAATAGGAGAGAGAGTAACAAAAAGTACATTTTCAAAAATTGTTTTAAAACATTCTCTCTCAAGTTATTCTTCCTACTATAGTAATTAGTTGTGATATACATATATATATTTAACTATTTTGAATTTATGTCTTGGTAAATGATGTATGAAACTTTTTTGAAGTGTATTATGTTGTATTCATAACACTGACAAACTCAGGATTGCATTTTTGGTCCTGAAAGAAATATTTTCTCTATAATTGAAGCTACCATATTTTGAGTGTTTTTCTCAAATACAAATGAATAAGCTTTTTGATATTGCAAAGCTGAACTCTTAGCTTAAAACTGAATCTGTGAGACTAAATAAAAAACTGGAGCATTCAGAAGATCTAAGTGTCAATTTGAAAAGTCCACATATTAAAATACCTTCTGTAAACTAATAAATTAAGAAAGAAGATTTTTGTGATTCCCGTGATTCGGACTGTGGAGATAACATCAAAACTGGAGAAGAATTATCATAGTAAGAAAAATCAACTTTAATTGAGTCCTATTTTACCTAGAGTTTCTCATAAAACAATCCTGGCCCAACTTTTTTTTCTTGTTTGATTTCTATTTCATCTGAAATTAATGTGCCTACTCTAAGTTTTGTGTATTTTCTCTGGCAATTGAGCATTATTTTTACCTTCATGTTTAATATTTTATGGTATGACTCTGCACACTGATGTATAGTTTTTGAAAATTGAAACAGGTTTATGTCTACTTTGATAATGGAGTTTAAATAATTTACCCTAATATCCCCAACCAGTATATTTGGTCTGCCTTTAGTTACCTTAATAATTCATTGCCTTTTGGAGGGACACTTCACTTTCTGTTTTATGATGGAAATATTTTGTTTGATTTATCATTTTCAGTGATTTATTCATGTATATTCCAGTTTTGATTCTTAGAGCTTCCTTTTATATTTTCTAAAACAGTCATTAGCCTATATATCAATAATACTTAAAGGCAAAAAAAATAATGTATGTCACATACCATCCTAAGCATTGCAGATACAAAAATGAATACCAAGTTCTCTCTATCATGCAGTATTCCATTGTATTGTGGAGAATGAAAGAAAATAAACAGATTTTTATGATATTATGAGATCGGTATAGTGAATGAGAAACATTCTTTCAGCAAACCTCTTAATGGCACTTTGCTATATACATGATATTGTGAGGATATGGAGAATGGGTCTCTATCCAGTCCAAGAGACAGGTAAGGATGTTTTTCTGAAGCAGATGATGCCTGAAAGGTGAGCAGGAATTAAGGAGTCTAGGGGAAGGGCATTAAAATGATATATGTTTGCAAAATCACAAAGGCAAGAATAACGCTGTGATCTATGTGGAAGGAATAACCAAATAATTCTTAAAATATCACATTATATATCTTTTTCTCTTTAAACCGTTTCCTGATTACTCCAAGCTTCAGTTAGATACATTTCTATATGCTTTTATGGCATTTTTAAATGATATTTTTATATAATTCTAAGATTTTTTATTTTCATTTTGCAATTGCTTTTTCCAAAAAGTGTTGTCTTTTGTAAGAAATCATTTATAACCTCTAATAACAATATGTAGAAGCAGCAGAATTTTGGGGTGACTTTATGACTTTATCGTTTACATATCTTATATAACATACATATCTTAGAATAGTCTCCTACATTTGTGGAGTGCAGGGTGACTCTTCCATCTAGTGGGCCACTAATGATTTTATGAAGCAATAAAGGGATTTGTAAAATCTTCCATGACTGTTATCCATGTTTCAGAGTTGTGAGCCTTTAGTTCTCTGTATTATACAAAGAATTGGTTCATTAATTTGGAATTTCCCTCCTGTTCTTTATCCAAACATTCCTCTGAAATACTAACAGATAGTAACTCTTTTATTTTCCTTTAACTAAATATAACAAAATATATCAAACCCAATGTGGCAGTTTGATATTTATGAATTCCAAAATGAGATATAGATTATATTTGTAAACTGGTCTGTTCCTCTAGGCATGATAATCTTTGATTGTATTATATTCAGCTGAGATGCTTTTGATTAAATTATTTTAAGATTAGGGCTTTGAATGGACCACATCATTAGGGTGACACAGTTTGAGTCCCCACCCCCTTTTTGGGCTCTGTTTATATGGATATTCATTCAAGGAGCACACAGAGAAATACACAGAGAAATAGAGAGTGCTCCATATACCTGGAAGAGGAGAGAACTTGTCAGCTTTGATCCTGTGGCCCAGGGAAGAGAGATGAGCTATTCACCTAATAGTTTAAAGCTGACTTTGTGAAGAGAACAGAGCAGCTGAGCCAAAAAGAAATGAGCCCTCCAGCCTACAGCTGAGAAGGGAAGAAGCTGGGCCTCTAGAGCCTTAAGAGAAGAGGAAGGCTGAATCTCGCAGGCATCACCTGCCAAATTGCTTCAACATGTGACAACAGATTTTGGTATAGAAGTACCCCTTATGGTACTATGAGTTGGAATCTTTAGGGCCTTGTAACTGTAAACTTCTACCCCAAATAAATACTCTTTATAAAAGCCAACAGAGTTCTGGTACTTTGCATCAGCACCCCTTTCGCTGACTAATACACCCAACTATATCTGCAAACTTCTTATCCTCCTTTCCTGATGTTAAATGACAAGTCCAGTTTGCTGAGGTAGATCCCTGCAGGTTTGCATGTGAGTTGTGAAAGGTGGCTCTCACCACACCAGGTTTTTTCTAGGCAAGTATAGAGGATAATTCATCCATTTCTCACCATTTTATTACCAATCTCTTTTTCTCTTTCAAATAGTTTATAGCAGCATCTAAACATGCATTATTTTCTACAACCTTACAACAAGCAAAGATTTAAGAATTAAATAAACAAAACCCCAACTCTAAACACCAAGAACTCACCCAACTTCTACTCTATATTTTCTTGCTTTTACAGTTAAACTTCCCTAAAGTCATACTCTGCATCAATTTCTCCCTTTAATAGTCTCTCCCTTTTACTCTTTAACCCACCCCAGTATGAATTTGGCTTAGGTACTCCAAAAATAAATGATTCTCTCTGAAAGTCATCTATAACCTCCAGTAAGCTGATTACATAAAATAATAATAACTAATGAACTAAATAAATAAATTTAAACTTCATCTTATTTGACCCTCAGGAAACTAACAACGCTGTTACAAGTTATAGTCATTTCTCCCTAGGACTGCTTTGGTAGCTGCCTATCTGACTTATTTATATTGATTCTTGCTGCTTTTTATCTGGTCTCCACATTGTTTCTATGCCCTAATTCTCCTTAGAAACTTTTAATGTCTTCTTATTATTTTTAGAATAAATTTGCTCACAGGTCTATAGACCCTGTGACGTAAACAGACTCATTGTATGTCATATCCGATTTTCACCACATTTAGGGAATCCAGAATTATTTGTCCTCTTTTATTATTTTGAATATGCTATGATTCCTCTCATTTCAGTGTCTGCAAATTCCTGGAATTCTGCCACACACACACCATAGTTAACTCCTACACAAACATTTGGATTCAGTAAATACCAGTATTTCTTCAGGCAATCCTCCCTGACACCAAGACTAGATTAATTCCCCCCAATCTATGATCTCATACCCCTGTGTACTCTTGCTTTAAAGCACTCACCCCAAACTATAATTTTAAGTTTGTTTTATTATTTATTTAGTATTTAGTATTTTCCCCCTTTCCCATTAGAACACATTTTCCATGATAGCAGGATAGCATTATGCCCACCACATTTTGAAATACCGTAGAAGCTCAATATATATTTTAGAATGTATAAATATTTTTCACTTTAAGAATATTTAAAGAAACAAATTAACCACTCATGTTTTGTACTTAAGAAGAATTCAAACACTGTAATAAACTTGTCCACATGTTATAGGCTCATCATGGTTTCATAATGAAGATATTTTCTTGCTTATGTAAATTCTCAGGTTACTTCCGGAGGAAACATGTCTCTGAGTTAATCTCCTTTCTCATCTTTTGGGATTTAACATCTTAGGGATTCAGATATCTCTGTGGGCCTTTCCCTCCTCAGGTCTCCAAAGGATGTCTTTATCCTTAGATCATTGAACAAATTATTAACATAAATTCCAGAAGCCTATAATTTCTGTGTCCTGTATCAGCTGAGAACATGTTATCTCAAGTGCAAACCCCTTTCTCAGAAAGTTTGTTTTCACCCCCTACAAAACCTCTACCAGTGACAAGACTTCACACTGAGTTTCTGCTCATAAGCACAGTAAGTACTGAAACCTTGGCATACCCACTGGCTAAATCCCAGAGCATTCCTTTCCTCATCCTAAACTTTTCCTTTTGTTGTTTTGGGAACATGCTGCAGCAGGGACTGGCCACAAAGTAGGATAGACCTACAATTTGAAAAAATCAGGGTCGTATAACGTTCTAGAAATTACCTTATCTTTAAAACAGCTAACCAGTTGTTATTTAGTCTCTGTTGTCTTATCTTCAGGGTGAACATAATAACAGTTTTACATAACAGACCCCCATTCTATTTTTTGCTCACCACAAATTGTTAAGAAATATTAAAAAGAGTTTATTTTCCTTCTGTGTAATAAAATCTGCTCCTTAACTGTTTCATTCAATTATTAAACTGAGAATGACATAAATAAAGTAGAAAAAACATTAAAGACACAGGCTGTGTGTTTAATACAAAGATATGTAATAATAAGTGAATGTTTGGCAGAAACACCTGGGCTTGCATAGTTAAATAGCTTATGCACTTCCAAGCTCTCAAAATGGAGCTGCTATGCTGAACTTCTTCAGAACTCCTATCTAAATGCCCAAAATAAAACTAGCTTCACCTCTGTTTGTGCCTGTTATACATTAAATTTTTCTATAGATACATATTATTTCACTTTTCCTCATTTTACATCTATCATTAAAGAAGCATGATTTAATCTATTATTAGCGAGCATATGTTTATACAAACTTAAAGGCAGGAAGAAATATCTGAAAGGAAATGCATCTAGTTGTTAATAAGAATATTCTCTTGAAGGTTGTATGACAAGATCAAAGGGGACTTTTCTTTTCTTTCAGATTTTTTTTCTATATTTAAAAGCAGTTATACCAGGAATAAATGTACAATAAATTTAATTAAAATTGCTGGCAATACTAATTTTAAGATGCTTTTTAAACTTTGGTACCTATTTTCCCCCATGTTTTTTTTCTTCATACACCTGAAATAGTTTCCAATATGCAAACATTTTGACAATGAAATGCCTAAAAAATCAATTAATTTAACAGCAATTATTATGTGTCTGTGAAGTATAGGATAAAAAGAGGTTAATACCAAGAGATGACACTCAGTGGGTTTGTATCATATTTGAGTACCTTATATGCTACAAAGGAGTTTGAACTTTATTTGAAAGACAATGTGAAGGCATGGATGTGTTTTAAGCAAGGGAATACCAGGTTTAGAAAGATCAAACTACTGGCAAAAAAGATAGAAGCAGGGGGGATTCCATCAGAAGCAGTTGTACAATAGAGAAAAAGTGCATGACTTTTCCTTGAATTACTTCCACAAGCTAAGGAAGCAATTCTTTGGAGGGGTGAGGGAAGGGGGAAGCTGATTTTCTGGTTTAGGTTAGGCTGACTGTGTGGTTACTTGGACAATTGTGCAGGATAAAAAGTATCTGAAGAGCAACAGAATTTGAGGAAAGATAATGAGTCTAGTTTTGAACATGATTCTGAGTATCCCATGGCAGTTATTTCGTATAATTCTTGTTTGTTGTTTCTAGGATAGTAAGCATATTATTACTTGTATCTAAATTCTGTATTTTTATGTCTATTTAGGTGCTCTACGATTCTACCAGGAAAAAAAAAAAAAAACATTACTTCCTATTTATGTCTCCATAGTATGGCTCCTTAAATTTACGAAGTCAGTCAGGATGGCTTAACTTCTTTTAAGCTAGTCTTTGTAACCTCCTCAGAAGCCCACGCAAGGTATAATATAGAAGAAAAACTTCCTCTCTCTCAATTTGCAATAAGCTTTTTCTCAGTAACTCCTTAAAAGTCCATATTATCAAGGTTTTAGAAGCCCAAATAAACCATTATTGGACATACATCAACATGGAATGGTGCAGCTACAAAATTTTATCTCTACTAATTCATCATTTTTAAAATTCCAGCCAATATCAGTTAATAAAAAATCTGAGTCAAGCAAGATTGGGTAAAATGTGAGGGAAACAAAAACACCTGTTGATCCCAAAAAATATTTCAAAGGACTAAAGAAAGATTATGAAAAAAAACTGGAAAGAAGTGTATTTATACAGTAGCCCTAACCTGGGATAACTGAAGACAAGATAAATAGAGACTTGTGGTCCACGTTGAATTTTCTCTCTGGATGGTAAACATTGGTAATTACTTTTAAGTTTTTCCCTAGAGTTTTCTTATTAGAATAGGTGGACTACAGAATTCATTCTGTTACAGCAAAAAATTGCATTATGTGGAGACAATTTTAAAATGGTGTTTAATTGTGATTATGCCTGGAGACAGCAACATTGAATATTTTTTTCCTTAGGAAAATATGTCTGCTTCACTTAAAATCTCTAATAGCTCAAAATTCCAGGTGTCTGAGTTCATCCTGATGGGATTCCCGGGCATTCA
>JAKSZT010027173.1:108438-151600 GCA_026826555.1 Tolypeutes matacus | reverse complement strand
AAAATTAAACAAGTTAAAGGTTTACAGAAAAATCATTCAGAAAATAAAGAGTTCCCATATATCCCCCATATTATTAACATCTGGCATTAGTGTGGTACAATTGTTACAACTGATGAAATAATATTATTATAATTGTACTATTAACTATAATCTGTGGTTTCCATTAGGGTTCACTGTGTTGTATAGTCCTATGCTTTTACTAGTTTTATTTCCAGTAACATATATACAATCTAAAATATATAGTCACAACTTTTAACCTTTCACTCTGGATAATCACATTAAGTCAAGGCAATTCCAAACAAATTTAAATGATTAATTTTGCTTGGAGTCTTGAAAAAATGATTCTTGAAACTCAACAAGAAGAACAAACATCTAAAGGTAATAATGATATACTGAAGGTGTGCCTACCCTCCAGAAAGTAAAACTTATTATAAAACTGTTACACCTTTAACAATGAAGCAATGATGGAAGAATAGACAGATTATTTGAACACAAAAGTATAAGTACAAATACCCAAGCATATATTCACTGTGCTAAATGATAAATACAATTTCTATTGACAGTCAATAAAATAGATTATATAATAAAATAATATAGAAATTATTAAGTAAATCTTATATTCCACATCATTCATGATGTTTTCATGTCTGCCAATGCCAAATCTACATTTCTTTTATTTTAGTCTATTTCACACACTTAAAAGGTTTAAAGAGTAATACAGCATACATTCATGCATCTACAATGTAGATTATGAAAAAAATGCTACAAAAACAGAGCCTGATACATAGCTCACTAATGTGACATTTATTTTCCATAGTCATCAGAGATATCCAACAAGCTAAATATTAGGGTTATTATTCCCATTACTTCACTGTGAGAAAATAATAGAATTATCTTAAAATAGTCATATTTTCCTTTTGTATTCATAATATCTTTTGCACTTTGTCCCTAAAAATGCAATATTCAGTTATAATTAGCTGCTTCTCAGTCTTTTAGATTATGGGTTTCCTGAAGTCTGGTATTATGCCTTATTCACTTGTACTATTCAGTGCCAATTACATCTTCTGATACATATTTGATCCTCAATAAATATTTGAGTGGATGCCTGACTACATGTATGAATAAATGAACAGCATTCCAAAGATCTTGCAAATTTATTTGTTTTCTGTTTATATGATCCTCATTCTCCAAAAACCATGTTACACACTGAGTCATCTAGACTGGAATCTGAAAAAGATCATATTCTATGTGTAAGCTGAATCTCAGTCCTTAGAAGAAAGAAGAGATGTGGACACTGGAGTTCCAAAATGGAAAGAATGCCCTGGAAGATCATGAGTTTCTGGCAATAAACAATATATAATTATATAATGAAATATTGACTCTGGAGAAGATTAATATATTGTGTAGGAAGGAAGGCTAGCTACTTGTTTCATTTTTTTCCAAGCATAAAAAAAAACTTCTGTGGAAGACAACCCTGTGCCAAAGCATGAAGGCCACCTGTTTGGAAGATGATATTTTTCCTTATCAATCCTTCTTTTGTCAGCCTGGAAAGAATTAGCAGGAAAATCTGGTCATATGTCTTACTTTCCTGGAAATTCATGTATACACAAAGGGTTGTTGACTAAATGAGGTAAGTGTAAGATCATACTGATACTGTACTGGCCCTTGGAATAATTTGTATATAAAACTCATCACTCTTAGAAAATCAGGAAAAATAAAAAGTCATTGGCCATAAAATAGATATATTAGTTTAAAAATATCTTCTCTTGAAGTAAATCCTTGAGAAACTTGTGCTGTGTGTGGTGGCCTTCCACCTTTCCCTGGTTCCCACAAATACATCCTGTGCTTAGGACCAGATGTGCTGGCCTGGCAAGATAAAACACAATCCTGTAATAGATAAAAGAACTGCCAATACATTCCTTCCCCTGTCGTCCAGAGCATCTATAAATACTCACTGGAGACTGTCTGATTAAGGTGGAAATGTTTTGTGGCATCCAGGTCACAACCCAATGGTATATCTGTCCTCTAGCAGGGAATGGGTGGGGGTCCTCCACTACAGCACACACAGACAAGAGGGAGTGCCCCACATAAAACATCTCCCTGCCTCTCTCACAGAATGAAACACAATGGCTATGGGGAACTGGTGCCCACTAGTGAAGATGACTTTTCTCTGTCTCTTCCCTATGTGAGTAAAACATTATTCCATTAGTGCTGTGTGAGCTGCACTTCTCTTGGTAAACCCAAGACCTGTATTGGAGTGGGTTGAAATCTCTTTAAGTGTCTCTCCTTCTAACTGACACTGTGGCTTTCCCATGGGATATGGGCTCCCAGACTTAATAAGTCACTTAGCAGTTATCCTCATCTTTTTCAAACCTAATCCCAGATCCAGATGATCCTGGGCTCTCACAGCTATCACTGTCCTAAGAATTGCAACTCTTATTGCAAGTATTTTTGCTCTAGGAAATTGCTGGCTGCATATTAATAAACACATAAATATAAAATCATACATACATACAGGTATAAATAAAAGGGTGTGTGTGTGTTCATATTCTCAACTTCTTGAATTGATAAGTAAATATTTATTTATGACCACTTTTTTCTCCTATTTCCAACACAGGATTTCTTTTTTATTTATTTATTTATTTTTAAATGATACTTAGATTACATAAATTTTTACATTAAAAAATATTAGGGATTCCCATATGTCCCACTCTCCAGACCTCCCACTTTTCCCCACATTGACAACTTCTTTCATTAGTGTGGTACATTTATTGCAACTGATGAACACATTTTGGAGCATTGCCACTAAGCATGGACTATAGTTTATATTGTAGTTTACACTCTCTCCCACTCAATTCTGTAGGTTATGGCAGGATATATAATGGCCTGTATCGGTCACCACAATGTCATCCAGGTCAATTCTAAGTCCTGAAAAAATGCCACCAAATTACACTTCTTTTTCCCTCCCCCTGATTTCAACTTCTAGTGGCCACTGTCTCCACATTAATGATATAAATTCTTCCATTGCTAGAATCACAATAAGTCTATAGTAAAGTACCAGTAAGTCCACTCTAGTCCATATTTTATTCACAAATCCTGAGGATTCTGGGATGGTGATGCCCACTCCACTTCTAATTGAGAGGGGACTTCGATCCCATATGGCTGACGAATGTACTTCTCTTGTTTGCAGTTGTAGACTCTCTTGGTTCCTTGTTGTGGTGGTTGTCCATCCTCACCTCCCCATCAGCTGTCCTGAGTGAGTCCAGTGAACGGGAGAGTAGGTGTTGCAACTCCCCTGAGGCTCAGGGCCCAGTCAGCACATGGACTGTCCAGAGATTCAACTCTACTGGATGTGCACCTACCAACTCCAGCACCAACTATAGGTTCAAACAAAAGGGACAAAAGAGGCATGTGTAGAGAAGTCACATCTGAGTCCAATTCTGTCAGCCTTGGGAGCATAATCTCCAAAGTAAGGCACCAAACTCCAGAGCTATCCACCGTGACCACAGGGCCTGGGTGTCTCCAGAGCCCTCAGGAGCCCTACTGTTTGGGGTAGTGTCCACTTTGGCTCTCTATGAGATCCTGCTGAGACATGTATAAGCATTACCTCTCTGATGACCTCCCGACTTACTTTGAAGTCTCCTAGCAATATAAACTTATTCATCTTTACCTTTTACCCCTTTCATTCAAGTTTTTTTTCCAGTTATATCAACAGCCTGTGCTTGGTAGTAATCCCTCGGTGCCAGGGAGGCTCATCCCCAGGAGTCATGTCCCTTGCTGGGGGAAGGTAATGTATCCACATGCTGAGTGTGGCTTAGAGAGAGGCCACATTTGAGCAACAAGGAGGCTCTTGGGAGACAACTCTTAGGCACCCCACAACAATAAGCTAAGTTTCTATTTCAAAAGCAAAGTCTCATAAGCATAGTTGTCAATATCAAGGGCCCATCAGTGAATCATCCTCCTTCACCAGTCATTGCCACTGCACTTGGGGGACTGTTGCTGCTCCATTAGAGAATGTGATGAAGCTCTCCAGGATGGGAATTCAATATTCTCTCAGTTATTGTGTCAGTCTTCACCTACTGTGACAATGCCCCATGAACATTTGAGCATATTTATATACCTTATATGTATGCCTAGGTGAACTTCCTCAGATTTATCCCCCATCACTGGCCCCACACACCATATATCCTCCCCTGCCATAGTTGTAACCCTTCTGTGATCCAAAACTTCTTCAAAAATGAAGTGAAAAATGTTGCCAAATTCAATTAATAGGAAAAAGAAATAACAACAGTAGGTTTAAACATAAGAAATAAAATACATAATACTTTAGAAAAACTTAAACTAAAATAAAGTTTAAAAATGAGGTATTAAAAAATGAAAAATATTAAAAAATATTTTTTGATGTTTTGTCTTTCATCACTGTGATATCTGTTGTCCTATATTTTCAGTGGCATTTTCTTCCATTTCTTCCCCACTGTTTTCCTTTATTTTTATTTTTATTTTTATTTTTTGTCCGTAGAGAGAAAGTCACTCTACCTGGCTTTTGCTTTCAAGCGCCCTGGATTGTCTATTGACCTTTCCTATGAAGATTCAAGACCTGGAGATCAATTAACTTACCATATGATGACTTTATATGAAAATGGTATACTGAATATTTAAGAGGTTTGGCTGAGTTCTTCTAAATACTTCAAAAACTTGAAAGTGGTTAAAACGGGAAATTTTGAGTTGTGTGTATGTTACTATAATAAAAAAAATTAAAACTCCCAGATAATATTTGATATTTGGCTTGCTAGGATGGCAAAAACAGTAACCTCTAGTCCAAGGATATGAATTGCTGGAGAAAGTGGGAGATAAATTAAAACTTTCCCCATTGGTCCCTGGGGTGTGTGAAGAGTATAGATACTTCCTCTTAATCAAAAAGCCAAATATTCTCATGCGGATCTGTTTAGTATTAATGCCATAGTCCAGTGGGTTGAGAACAGGGGACATGAGAAGATAAAGATTTGCAAGTATAATGTGGACCTGGGGAGGTACTCAGTGGCCAAAGCAGTGGGTGAAGGGGGAAAAAAGACAGGGATATAGAAAACAAGAATCACACAAATGTGGGCTCCACAAGTGCTAAATGCTCGGAATTGAGCATCTTTAGAGGGGAGGCAAAGCACATCCCTCAGGATCAGGCCATAAGAGGTAGCAATGAGGACCACATCCATGCCAGTGACTGAAAGTGCCACTGTGAGACCATAAATAGTGTTGGGCCTGATACTGGCACAGGCCAGTTTGGCAATGCCCATGTGTTCACAGTAAGTATGGGGTATAATGTGATGTCCACAGAAGGGTAAGCATTCAATGAGGATGACAAAGGGGAAAACAAAGAGAAGGCCTCGCACCACACATGCTAGACCAATCTTTCCAATCACAGTGGCATTGAGGATGGATGTGTAATGAAGTGGGCGGCAGATTGCCACATAGCAGTCAAAAGCCGTGGCCATCAGGACAGCTGACTTGGTGGCAAAAATGGTGTGAACAAAAAACATCTGGATGAGGCAGCCATGAAAGGAAATTATGTGGGACCTAAGCCAGAAGATTGTTAGCATTTTGGGCAATGTGGTCAAACAGAATACCAGGTCAGTGATGGAAAGTAAGCACAGGAAGAGGTACATTGGTTCATGAAGAGCTCTGTCTGTCATGATGATATAGAGAATGGTGCCATTGCCAACCAGAGCAAGGATATACATAGAACAGGAAGCGATGGCAACCCAAACATGCTGGTCTTGCACCCTGGGATTCCCAGAAGAATAAATGTAGAAGGGTGGAAAGCAGTGTCATTGGGAACAGATACAGAGTTCATAATGATGCAGGGAACAGAAGGCTTAATCTTCCTAAAATTGGTTAGAAAATGAATGGCGTGATCTTAGATGCCATTTATTTCTCCTAAATATCCATGCAATTTCTTGCTTTCCATTCATTCACCCAAATGTTGCTGGAATTCGTGCCTTCATTATTTTGTTCCTGGGTTATTAAAATAACTTTATAACTAATATGCCCAATTCCAGGGTTAACATTGTCCAGTGAAGACTTCTGCATAAATATTTTAACATGCAAATACAGTCATTTTTAATGCAAATATAAGCTTTCAAAGGGAATCTATTGCTTAGTGGATGTTGTACAGAGTATTTTGTATTAACCACCTCTGTCTACCTCCACCATTTTCTACCATGTCTGTGCCATGGATGCTGACCTCTATGGGTCTACATCAACAGAGCCCTTTGCCCTTTCACTTCTGACTGGGTTCGGTAAAGGAAAACACCAATAGAATACTGGAGGGAGGAAGAACAGTGGGTTCAGGGTTGCTGCCAGCCGGCTGGAACCTTATATAAACTGCCTTCTCTGGTTTGGGTTTCATCTGGGCACTATGTCCTCCCCTTTTCTCTTCAGATCTAAAGGTTGTAATAGTGCCTGGATTACTAGTCCAGGGGTGCCACACAAGCACTTCTGATTTCACTACCTATCCACAGCTATGTAAATGGTTTCCTTATTACATTCTCCTTAAATTACCCAATTTGAGTACACAATCTCTTTCTTGCTGGCATACTGAATGATACAGGTTCAATGGCATACCAAGCTCTTCTTGATCTTGCTCTTTTAGGTACCTACCTAGCATTATTTACTGCCGCACTCCATGTAGCCGTTTGGCAATTTGATGTAATTATGAATTCCAAAAATAAAATTGGATCATGCTTGTAAACTGATCTGTTAATCTGGGCATGATTAAGTTATGATTAGGGCATTGACTGGGCCACGTCGGTAGGGTGTTGAGCCCCACCCTTTGGTGGGTGGGGGAATCGAATATAAAAGGCAAGACAAAGGACAGAGGGAGCTGTTTTTGAGTTGCAGTTCTGAAGTTGGATTTTTGATGTTAGAGGCCCCAGGAGAAGAGAAGTGAGCCATTCACCTGATAGTCTACAGCTGACCTTGTGGAGGAAACAGAGGAGCTAAGCCCGGAGAGAGGAACCCAAGAAGCCTGAACCCTGGCAAACGTCAGCAGCTGTCTTGCTCCAACACGTGGCAAAGGACTTTGGTGAGAGAAGAAACTTACACTTTATGGCCTGGTAACTGTGGACTTCTACCCCAAATAAATACCCTTTATAAAGACCAACCCATTTTTGGTATTTCACATTAGCACCCCTTTGGCTGACTAATACACTCCATTACACACTTCATGTTCCAGTCACATCTAAGTGTTCTGAAATGTAAAAAAAATTATGTTTTCTTATACCTGAATGTCTTTTCTTGTGGTACTTTTTGTGCCCAGAAATGCTATTGTATTATTATAATGGTGTTTCCACTTGAGAGCTTTCCTCTGTGGATAAGATGAAGAGTTGCCTTTCTTTTTCTAGATCCCACCATGCAATTTCATTCTATATACTCAAATAGGTGTATACATTTCTAGTCTAATCTAATCTACCTATATGGTACATCTATCTGCTTTCTAGATTGGCCACATGCTTTAGTTTGAGTACAAAACACACTCTTTCATCTACCTTAGTCTGCTTGGTCTGCTTTAGAGTATAAGCTCTGATAGGGGCCTGTCAGGCCAGGGGCCACATAAATGTGTATTCAGGAAAATCTCTAAGGAAACAAAGCGTGCAATAGAAAGGGAAGAAGGTTGGAGACTGAGGGCTCACAGGTGAGTTAAATCAGGGCACTCTTCTCAGTGTGCCTGGACTTTGGTTTGAGGTTATGACAAAATAAATAGAGATGGGAAAGAAAGAATATTGGAACCAGATTGCCTTGGGAGAAAAAAAAAAAAAAAATATATATATATATATATATATTTGTATATGAAGTCAAATCATCATTCTTACCTTGTAGAAATCCAGTATTTGGGATTCAAATATCCTCTTTTTCAAAACGGACTTTGACATTAAGTTCATACAATGGTTCTCACCAAAAAAGGAATTTTGAATGTGGATACCCATAAGAAGGAATCAAGTCTTTCTATAGCAGTTACAAAGATTATCATTCCCTACATCCCCTGTCCACTGGAAACTTCATTATTAAAAGGCTAATAGTGCATTATGAATTTTGTTTTCATAGATGAACTATGCATTTCTCATTTGCTGCTGCAAGTTTATTTATGCTAAGTCAGTTACTATAAAATAGTAGGAAATATTTATATTATATAAGAAATATCAATTGCATTATTCTATACTATATGCTAATATAATTTTAATAGTATATTATACATTATAATAGTGTCATTATATTAATAGGAAATAATTATTATATTTCAATTGGTAATAGAATTATTATTTTGTTTGTATTTTAAACCCTAATAAAAGTTTACTGTCAATTGTACTGTAACTTTATATAACCAGAAAAATTTTTTAATTACTTAAAAATGAGAAAAAAGAGATTATAAAACATTTCAATAATCATCTTGGAGAAGTATAAATTTTCCTGTTTCTGTCTTGGTCATACCTGAGATTTTTGAACAATAGATGACTCTTTGGACTTGTAATTTAGTTGGGGCATAAGTTACCAACCGTACGCATTTCAATAATTATATGACGATTGACTCCCAAATGTTACATCCTGAAAAGTGGTCATCTGGAAGTTGCTTGTTCATCACTAGTGACAGTGAACTATGTCTTTTGGAGGCAGACATTCTCAACTTCAGACCCTCTGAGTCTGAGAATGTTTTCTCTTTTTATTGGGCTAATGTCTGTAACCACAACCGTCATCAAACCAGCATGATTACTTTCCAATGTCTCAGACTTCCAATTTTATCAACACTTTTGTCCTTTCTAAGTCTACTTTTTCATTTCATTCCTTTGTTAAAAAAAAAAAAAGACAAGATTAAGGACCTACAATGTACCAGGAATTCTTCTAGGTGTCTGATATACATTGAAGAATAAGAACTTGCATGCTCAAAGATACATTAAGCTTCTAGTCTAATGGTAAGATGTATTTAAAAAAATAATCGCCAATTCATGTGTAAAAAATCTATATTGAAATGTGCTATGAAAGAGTTACATAAGCCAAGTCATACTCAAGGAAGACTTCCCTAAGGAAATGAAATTTAGTCTCCAAAAAAAAGTCTTCCTTAAATGTTTCAATCAGGTATTGTACGACATGACTCCCAGTGTCTTCCCCCTTCTTTTTCTCTCTTTCTGTGGTCCAGTCCTGAAAATAAGAGATCAGGCTTAGTGTCAGACTTCCTGGGCTCAAAACCTGGCTCTATTGATTTTATTTGCTAAATTTAGTAACTTAAGCAATTTTTTTATCCCCTCTAGTCTCAGTGTTTTAATCTGAATTTCTAATAAAAATACATGCTTCATTGGGTTTTGCAGAGGATTAAATGAGATAAATTATGTTAATCACATAGTACAGTCTCTGGAACTTAGTAAGGATCAATAAATATTAGTAATAAGACTCATTGGTATTTCTCATAATTTTGCAAATCTCTGAGTTCATCAGTTTTATTTTACACTCTTTTTTTTTTTTTTTTTTTTTACAAAAACTTAGCAATATACTTTTATTCAGTGATTTCTTGGTGTTAAAAATGTCAGTTATTTAATGTAGAGCATACTGAAATATATCTTTTGTACATAACAAATAAAGTTATGGGAGGATATTGTTAAAAATTTTATGCGGAAGTCCACAGGAGAGGAAAACAGCCAAAAGAAATCCCAAGAGCTGTCCAAGGCCGCGCCTTCACCGTGAGCCATAGCGCTGGAACACTCTCGGCACTGTCTCGCTTCACCCCCGCTGGCCGGAGCGGGGTCCTCCAGAGATGGTTTCCGAGGAGGGGGCCTCGGAACCCCCAACGACGATGGCAGGACAGCCGCCTTTCCCTTCAGGGCCTGCTGGCTTCAAAAGAAACACAAGCACATGTCCCCTGGTGGTCCACTGCACGCCCGACTGCCATGCGAGCCGGGTCCCGGTCGCCGCGGAGAAGCACCCCCAACCCGCGGTCCGCCGCGCCCCAGGAGGGGCTGGGGCCGGCGGGGCGGGCGTCTGGGCATTTCCTCTTCCTCCCTGTGTGCTGCGCGGCGGGGCGGCAGCCAGGCCAGCCAGAGCTATGTGTATGTAATAGTTTCTTTATCCATTCCTTTGTTAATGGACATAGGTTATTTTTATTTTGGTTATTGTGAATAATGCTGCTATAATCACTGGTGAATTAGTATCTGTTTGAAAGTATGTTTTCACTCTCTTTGGGTACATTCCTAGAAGTGGAATTGCTGTGTCATGTGGTAATTCTATATTTAACTATATTTAAGCGCTTTACACTTGGCTACAGCATTTTATATTCTCACCAAAAATTCATTAGAGTTCCAATTTCTCTGCATCTCTTCCAACAATTGTTATTTCCATTATTTAAAAATAATAGCCATCCTTGCGTGTGTGAAGGGGCTAATCATGTTGAGTATCTTCACATGAGTTTATTGGCCATTTGTAAATCTTCTCTTAAGAAATATCTTTTTATATCTTTGGCCCAAAGAATTAGGTTTTTGTCTTTTTGTTGTTGCATTTTAAAAGTTCTTTATATATCCTTGATATTAAGTCCTTATCCAATATATGGTTTGCATCTTTCTCCCATTATATAGATTGCGTTTTCATTTTTATAGTAATTTTATTTATTTATTTATTTATTGAGGTAACAGGGGCTGGGGAATGAACCCAGGACTTCATATGCAGGAAGCCAGCACTCAACCACTGGGCTACATTGGCTCCCCTGAGTTGGTTTTTTCATTCGTTTTTCTTGTTGTTGTTTTTTTTAGGAGGCACCAGGAACCGAACCTACAACCTCCTATGTAGGAAGCAGGCATTCAGCCGCTTGAGCCACAACCGCTCCTTTAGTAATTTCCTTTGATGCACAGAAGTCTTTAATTTTGACAAAATCAAATTTACCTATTCTTTCTGTGTTGTTCATGCTTTTGGTTGTCATATCTAAGAATCCATTGCCAAATCCTAGGTAATTAAAATTGCCCTGTATGTTACCTTCTAAGAGTTTTATACTTTTAAATCTTATATTTTGGCCCTTTCTCCATTTTTGAATCGGTTTAGGCATTTGGTGTGAGGTGGGGGGTCTACCTTCATTCTTCTACATGTGGATATCCCATATTCCCAACAAAATTTGTTTTGTTACATACTTTGTGTTTAATGTGCTGTGTTGGTTTGAAGCTGTATGTACTCCAGAAAAACGTATGTGTGTGTGTGTGTGTGTGTATGAAGTTGTAAACTTACAAAATAATCATGCAATGTGCAGAATTCCCATACAACACCCCTCCACCATCACATTACATTGTTGTGGAACATTTGTTACAGATTATGAAAACATCATCACACTATTACCACTAATTATAGTCTAGAGCATACATTTCATATATTTTTTCCATACAACCTGAGGCAGGTTGAGATTATTTATGAAATCCAAAAAGAGAGATTATGTTGTAAACTGTTCTGTTCCTTTGGGTGTGATACCCTTTGATTGTATTAGACTCAGCTGAGATATCTTTGATTAAATTGTTAAGATTAGGGCTTTGATTTGACCATGTCAGTAGGGTGTAGCTCAAGTTAAGTCCCTGCCCCTTTGGTGGGCTGATATAAATGGGCACTCACTCAAGAAGACACAGAAGAAGACACCCAGAAAGGAGGAGGCTCAAACAGCTATTGCCCTGGTGTTGTAATTCAACGTGGAGGTAGACGGTGCTGGGAACGATCCAAAGAAAGATTGGGATCAGGGGACCTCACTCCATGTGGAATACAGGCAAATTTATTTAGGCTGAAGCTGCTTTTATACTTCAAAGCTGATAACAAAAGTAGGGCATCTTCTGTTAGTTCCTCTGCATGGCACGTAAGAGCACTGCCGGTTCCTGTATCTCTAGATTAGGGATTTATACAATAACTTCCTAGTGGTGGGTTCATTCCGCTCTGCTTCCTCCCTTTGACGTCTGCAATGTGCAGAGTCCTTGGAGACATTTGCTAATGTTTCTTTTCTAGCAAGCATGCTTTTTAGATGCTTAACCCTTTATGCTCTGACTCTCAGCATCTTCTCCAACAATTCCCCCTTTTTTGTTTTTTGTTCAGGGTGACTGTGCCTGTCTTAGGTTGCCCTCCTCTGAGGGTCTTACCCGTCTCTGGCTACCAGCCAAGCTCCATGAACAGGGGTCTTGAGAGTTAAGGATTTTAAGCAGAATCAAGTTATTGGCATGGCTAGCCTTTTCAGCCCTATTGATGCGAGATAGCAGGGCTTTGCGAATGCCTCCTAATACCATTAAGAGTAGCAGAGCACCAATGATCACCATACTGAAGTTAGCAAGTACAGAGGTTGATTTCCACCAATGTAAGGGGTTTATGCTATTTAATTGATCTGTTATTGATTGCCAAAATTCACTACCTGGAAGTGTAGAGAGTTGATTCTGAGACATGCTCAAAATCCTTTTTTGCAAATCTGTAATTTCTATAGATAAATTTGTGTGATGACCTAGTAAATGATTTTTAATTTTTTCCCATTCATAATGGGAGTTATTGTATGGGAGAGGAGTGATACAAAAAGCACTTTCATTCCAATCACACTTCAAACCTTGTTTTAAATTTAGATTATATATTTGATCTCCCATTTGTGTAACAGCCATCTCTAAATCATTAAGCCTATTATTAATTTGCTCATCTATATATGTTTGACTATGCCATAACTCACTAGCATTATGATGCCAATTTCTAACATATTGTTGTGTTTGAACATTTTCATGCAGAGCAGTTTCTGCTGTAGCGGCAGCTGTAATAATACCTATAAGCCCTAATACAGCAGCAATAATTAATCCAATCAAACGTTTGGTTCTTTTTAAATAATGATCTAGAAAGTGCCAAAGGATTTGGCTCTCAGGGGAAGACTGCCAGCAGCGATTCAGGCGAACCGGAAGCCATATTCCACGACGCCGTCGTCCTATTAGAACCACAGTAGAATTTTCCTGTAAAACAGACTTTGATATACAAGTGTAAAGGGAACAATTATTGTTGGAGAAAAACCATGTTTGATTAATATTCACTACTCCTACTACAAAAACAATTAGATCCCGTACACACACTTTATGATATGAGCTACCATTCCAATGTAGGGTAGCATTCACCGATCCCTTTTTTCCAGTTAATGTATAAGTAGGGGCTAGTCCCAAAAATACTTTCCATAAATTTTTTTTGTTTTTTCTTGGAACTGTTATCCCAAGGGGAGGGAATCAATCATCCTTGATTGATCCATCGAATTTGCCTATTGCTGGTTAAATTAGGTTCATTTCCTAGCCATGGAAATGGGTGTGTTTCAGAGACAGATACAGTAGTTTTATTAATTCCAGTCCAAGTAACTCCAGTGTAATTGCCATTTTCCGGGACCGGCAACCCCACAGGGGTGTCTTCCCAAACTATTCCATAGGAATCATTAAAGACAATTAGTTCACTTTCCATTTGGCATTCATGCCAACCTTCCTCATCGGTTTGTTTGGAAAGAGAGCAAGTGGAATTTTGAGATTTGTAACTGGAAACACTATAAGAGGGGAATAAAATAATTTTAATTGAGGTTTCATTTGTTCGGCTCACAACCACAGTCCGATTTTTAATTGACATGCATGGTGATTGTGGCCCAATGCAGAGTGGCCGACCAAAGAAGGGCAGAGTTAGATTACTAATAGTTTTCCCTTCTTCATTACTTAGGAAAGGTAGTCTTTTATCAAAAGGCCCAGGAAATTCTGAACTGCCATTTAAAAAAACTGAAAATGATGGATCTCCCCATGTAAGTACTCTTATAAGTGGAGGATTAGGTATATATGCCCAGTATGTAAAATTATTAGCTCTTATCCCCAATACTTGCATAATCAATAGAACTGTCGTCCAGAAGATCTTCATTATGGCTCTCACTTGAATCTGCTTCTCTCTGTTTCAGTCTATGGTTGGGCAGCCAAACGGAGACGTTGGAATCTGTAAGCACAAGAGCATACCCTCGTCCCCAAATTTTTACCCATCCTTTCTTCCACTGACCATCATTAACATCTTTCCAATATATAGGTTGATGGAGAGTTGATGCATTCTTTTTTCTAGGTTGCCAATGCACTTATGCAGGGGTGCAATTTTTTAACTGTTGATAAACATTTAGAAAATTCAACATATATAAGGCTTTATTTAATTGATCACGAGGGTTTATCATACCATCACCATTTCCCCCTTTTTGTTTTTGAAGCATGTATTTTAAAGTTTGATTAGCACGTTCTACAATAGTTTGCCCAGTAGGGTTATATGGGATACCGGTGACATGAGTAATATGCCAAGTAGCACAAAAACGTGAGAATGAATGACATATATAGGAGGGACCATTGTCTGTTTTAATTTGTAAAGGAATACCCATTATAGCAAAACATTGCCAAAGATGAGATTGCACAGCGGCAAACTTTTCACTAGTATGAGCTGATGCCCAGAGAAAATGAGAATAAGTATCAATAGTAACATGCACATATTTAAAACGGCCAAAAGAGGGAACATGGGTAACATCCATTTGCCAAAGTGCATTAGGATGTTCACCTCGTGGATTTACACCAAAGGATAATGAAGAATTATGAATTGGGCCACATGTGGGACAAGAACGAATAATATGTTTAGCTTGTTCTATAGTAAGATCAGGAAATTTGTGTTTCAAACCTTTGGCATTCACATGAGTGTTGTTATGAAAATCAACAGCAGTTTGTATTGGAGCAACTAATTTATCTACTATATCATTAGCAGTTGCCAAAGGACCAGGCAAATGAGAATGGGATCGAATATGAGTAATATACAGAGGAGAAACACGACTTTGGACAAGTTGCTGTAAATTAAAAAACATTAGTGAAAGTTCATCATGAGGTACAATATGTGCAGTTTCTATGTGAGATAAAACCTGGCAAACATAAGCAGAATCAGAGACAACATTGAGAGGATCTGAGACCGTTTGTAACAATTTTATTACAGCATCAAGTTCTGTTCTTTGAGCTGATGTGTAAGGTGTTTGCCAGACCTGTTGATGATTTGGTCCAGTAAAACCGGCCCGTCCATTACTGCTTCCATCAGTAAAATATGTGGCAGCATGCGGAAGAGGGTTGGTTTTAGTAATGGAAGGCAAGACCCATGAAGTACGTTTCAAAAACTGTAATAATTTAGAAGAAGGAAAATGGTTATCAATAATACCAATGAAGTCACTTAGAGCAATTTGCCAAGAAGAGCTCACTGTAAATAAATGAGTAATTTCTTCTTTAGACATAGAACATAGAATACAGTCCGGATCTCTGCCTATAAGATGACACAAATGAGCTCTGCCTTTTCTGATCAAATGGGAAATCTTATCAACATAGGAATTTAAAGTTTTTAGGGATTTGTTAGGCAAAAAAAGCCATTCTAATATCCCGTCTTGCCAAAAAAGTCCTGTAGGAGAATGTAAGGTAGGAAAAATAATTAATTGAATAGGTTTGGTAAGATCCACCCGTGTTAATTGGCCTTCTTGTATTCTTTGTTCTACCAATTGTAACTCAGCCTCGGCTTCAGGAGTAAGAGTTCTAGGACTCGAAAGGTTTGAATCTCCATTTAAAGTGTTAAAAAGATGTGAAAGGGCATAAGTAGGAATTCCTAATACGGGACGAATCCAATTAATATCCCCCAATAATTTTTGGAAGTCATTAAGAGTTAGCAGCTTATCTCGACTAATTTGTACTTTTTGAGGAGCCACTGTATTAGAAGTCACTCGGAAACCCAAATAAGTAAAAGGCGTTTCTCTTTGAATTTTTTCTTCAGCTACTTGTAACCCATAATGTGAAAAAATTTGTAAGCTAGACTGAAACAGGTCTTGTAATACATCTATATTGGGGTGAGCAAATAAAATATCATCCATATAGTGGATTATTAAGGCAGTTGGATATTGTTCACAAATTTTTTGCAAAGGTTGATTTACAAATAATTGACATAAAGTTGGGCTATTCAACATACCTTGTGGCAACACACACCATTGAAATCTTTGTCTAGGACTTTGATTATTAAGAGCAGGGATTGAAAAAGTAAATTTTTCTCTATCTTTAGGATGTAAAGGAATAGTAAAGAAACAATCTTTTAAATCGATAATAATCAAAAACCAATCCTGAGGTATCATAGAAGGCTGTGGCAGGCCAGGTTGAAGAGCTCCCATAGGTTGAATTACTTTATTTATTTCCCTAAGATCTGTTATCATTCACCATTTCCCTGATTTCTTTTTTATAACGAATACCGGTGAATTCCAGGGGCTAGTGGAGGGCTCTATATGACCAGCTTTTAATTGTTCTTGAACCAAAGATTGAAGGGCTTCGAGTTTTTCTTGAGAAAGGGGCCATTGATCTACCCATATGGGTGTTTGAGTTAGCCAATTAAGAGGCAAAGTGAAGCCCTTTTTATCAATGGCCCCTATTATAAATTTGATTGATCTGGGTCAGTATAACCCAGGCCCCGCCGATCACCAGGTTTACGAGTTTGTCCAAATTGCATTTGATTCATCATATTTTTAACGGGCTCAGAAAGAGTAGGGATATGTATATATGCTCCCCATTGATTTAAAAGATCTCTGCCCCATAAATTCAATCCCACATCAGAAACAAAAGGTTGTAGGGTGGCCTTTTGCCCTTCTGGACCTATTATATCAAAAATTTTTGTACTTTGATAAACATCAGTCATAGTTCCAATACCTGTAAAAACTGTAGGAACCTTTTGTAAGGTCCAAGCTTGAGGCCAATAGCGTTTAGCTATAATAGTGACATCAGCTCCAGTATCTACTAATCCTAAGAAAACTTTCCCATTAATAGTAATAGTTATTTCAGGTCTTTCATCTCCCACAAACGTTTGCCAAAAGACCCTATGGCCTGTTGACCCAAAGCCACCAGTTCTTTTGAAAGGAAGTGCAGAAGGCTTATTATAAGGAAGAAAAAGCAATTGAGCAATACGGTCAACATTAACTATTTGTACTTGTCCCAGAGACTGTACCATAACTTTAATTTCTCCCTGATAATCTTCATCAATAAGTCCCATTTGAACCAAGAGTCCTCTTTGAATTAAACTACTTCTCCCAACTATTATCCCTACTGAATTTTTTGGAATTGGGCCTTTAACTCCTGTAGATATCGTTTGGATGCCCATTGATTGTGTTATTAATTTGGTTTCTGCACTTAGCAGATCTACAGCAGCACTTCCCTTCGTTGCTGCTTTTAATTTGGTAACAGGAGTGAGTGATTTCTCCCATTGCTGACAGGATATTTCAATGGGAGGCTCATATTGTTTGTCTGTGGGCCCTGAGCTAGGCCCGCATAAATGTTTCCCGAACGGGTGATCAACTTTCCGTCCCCATAAGATCGGGATTTACATTCCCTAGCCCAATGGAACCCTTTCTGACATTTTGGGCATTTTGTTGATGGACGCGGACATGACTCATTTCTCTTTAGTGGTCCTGAAACAGAGAGCATTTTGCACTGTTTCTGAAAATGTCCTGTCTTTCCACATCTATAACACACTCCCTTGTTTCCTCGACCCTTGCCCAGGTATGCTTGAGCCATAGCAGTAGCCATAGCGGCCATCTGATGAGTAGAAGATCCAATATCCTGACAAGCTTTAACATAATCAGGTATTGATCCACCAGCTACTTTTATAGGTCTTATAGCTTTTTTGCATTCACTATTGGCATTATCAAAAGCAAGAGTCAAAAGAATAAAATCTCGAGCTTCAGGAATTTGCACAGTTTTCAAAACAACATCAGAGAGCCTAGCAATAAATTCTACATACGGCTCATTAACCCCTTGAATTATCTTTGAAAATGACTGTGCAGCTTGGCCAGGAGGCGCAATTTTCATCCATGCAGCTAAACAAGCCATCCTAACCTGAACAATAGCTACATCATTATATTGTAACTGCCGAGGAATACCCATCCAATCACCAGTACCCAAAAGCTGATCAAGAGTTATTGGAACAGGAGGGTTTTGAGTTGCATTACGCCTGGCCGTTTGAGTAGCTTCATCCGTCCACCATGTTTTAAATTGGAAAAATTCAGCAGAATTTAAAACTGTACGAGCTAGCATTTCCCAGTCCCATGGGATTAATCTATCTGTTTGAGCCAGCCCTTTGAGAAGACCAAGAGTATAAGGGGAGTTAACCCCATATTGAGCACAGGCTTGTTTTAATTCCTTCAGTAGTTTAAAAGGAAGCGGTTCATGATGGAATTCCAAAACTCCCTGAGGATTAGCTTGATCAGGGGGTAGTTGAGTTATAGTTACAGGAAACTGTGCCACCATCTGAAGGGCTTCGGGATCACCAATACTTCTGCCCTGTGCAATACATCTCATGAGAGGCGATGAAGCCTGGGTGTTAGGAACCTTTACACGATTGGTACATGGATTATCATCAAAACCATCAGGAAATATAGTAAAAAGGTTAGTAGGTGGAGGAGCAGGGTTCCAGGAATCTTTAGTAGAAGTTTTCTTAAATATACCTAGGTCTCTGGGATTAGTTCCCTGTTCCTTTTGCTCCTTAGGTAAGGTAGGATACAAAGGCTGAGCAGAAAAAGCAGCTGGCTGATTCAACAAACTAGTGCTAGTTCCCTTAGTACGGCAGAAAACAGTATCCTCCTGATCAGAAGTGCAACCCTCAGGAACTTCAAAACTTCCCTCCTTTAAAACAGGCTTTTGAGTACTATCATCAACACCTTTTGCATAAACAGCATTTTCATCATCCTCTTCTTCAGATTGAAGAGGATCTAAGGCAGTGGCTATTTGATGACAGAGAGTCCACACTTGAAGAAGAACTGTTTCCCCTTTTTGATAAGCTCTTCGCAATGATTTCATTACTAACCTCCATTGCTTAAAATTTAACACATGCCGTCCTTGCGTCTGAAACCAGTTACAATGTTTCTGTACAAGAGAAAAGAGTTCTAGTAACTCGTGGGTCGTCACAGATACCCCTGTATTCTTTAACAGGGTCTTCAAAACTTGGGAATATTCCTCTAACCGAGTCGACTGATTACCCATTACCCTGATGATCAAGATTATTTGACTCACCTTAAAAGATTCAAGGACCGTCCGACCCAGCAACAACAGCCCTTAGTTCCACGGCACTGATCCAGAGAAGAAGACAATGAGAGAAGACTAGTCGAGCCCCACGTTGGGCGCCATCTGTTGTAATTCAAAGTGGAGGTAGACGGTGCTGGGAACGATCCAAAGAAAGATTGGGATCAGGGGACCTCACTCCATGTGGAATGCAGGCAAATTTATTTAGGCTGAAGCTGCTTTTATACTACAAAGCTGATAACAAAAGTAGGGCATCTTCTGTTAGTTCCTCTGCATGGCACGTAAGAGCACTGCCGGTTCCTGTATCTCTAGATTAGGGATTTATACAATAACTTCTTAGTGGTGGGTTCATTCCGCTCTGCTTCCTCCCTTTGACGTCTGCAATGTGCAGAGTCCTTGGAGACATTTGCTAATGTTTCTTTTCTAGCAAGCATGCTTTTTAGATGCTTAACCCTTTATGCTCTGACTCTCAGCATCTTCTCCAACACCCTGGGAAGAGAATTGATTCCTATGCCAGCCTACAGCTGAGATTGGAAGCAGCTGGGCCAATGGAGCCTTAAGCAGAAGAAGGAAGGAGAAACCATACAGTTTGCCTGCCATCTTGCTTCAACACATGGCAACAGATTTTGGTGAGAAAACAACCTTGAGTTGGACTCTTTAAGGCCTTATAACTGTAAGCTTTTACCCCAAATAAATAACCTTTATAAAAGTCAACAGATTTCTGGTACCTTGCATCAGCACCCCTTTGGCTGACTAATAACCCCCCCTATTATTAACACAGTACCTCTTTGGCATTGATGCAAGAATATTACAATATCGTTGTTAGCTAGAGTCCATAGGCTACATTAATTGTATTTGTCCCATGCTTCTGCATATTATTACCACCTTGCAATAGTGATGTACATTTGTTCTAGTTCATAGAAAGACATTATTATATTTGTACTATTAACCACATTTCTCATCCACCTCTGGTTCACACTGTTATTCAGTCCCTAGATTATTCTCTAACTTTATTTCAATTGACATTTACATCCCTAGATCACCCTTTTACACTCACTTTTTAAAAGAGAAAACTTCATATAGCTCCTCAAATTGAAAGACACATTTACTTTTCTTGAGTCTGTAATCAAAAATTTATGGCACCATGGTTTCACCCTCTTTCTATCAAAAATTCTCTTCAGAGATATCCAAGACTGATCCTCAGTTAGCTGAACTCTCATAAGATATGAAATGAGATGGCTGCCCAAAGATCACAATCTTATTGGTATGAAATGTCACTGTAATCCTCTCATTATTCTCCCTTGGGACCAAGGCACTATTGTGACATTCAAGGTCCTTCAACACAAAAAGAACATGCATGTTCTGTCCTGCTTCCAAGAGCAGAGTAAGGATGTAGGAATGCTTATCTTACTTATGTGAAAGGAAGAACTTTTATTTGGTTGCTTAATGAGGCAGTCTTCAGATTTTCCCTAAAAGGAAAAACAGAATCTGAGGATGCTGCAGCTGGAATTCTGAGCTTGGCGGGCCTCTAAGTTTTCTGCATATGAAATTCCATGCTTTACCTACATTGAGGGACTTAGAGCTGGTGTAAACCAACTGTGCTCAGACACTGGGGTGATGAGTAGGTCAGTCACATGAGTTTGCTGATCCCACAGGTTTTCTGTGGGCACTGTGAGGGTTCCAGGTCTCAGGAAAAAAAGGTTACTTACTAATAAATACGCATAGCTTCACTCCTGTCTGGATGACCTGAATGATACAAGTGAGAGAAAGATGCAGTTATTGTCAGGAAATTTTTACCTCATCATTGTTTTAAGAAAGGTCTTAAATTCAGATGACTGGATTCTCTCGATCTCATGAGGAAAACAGCAAGAAACTGTAATCTCTAACTACAACAAGAAAGATTGAGGTGGAAAGCAAAGAAGGACTTACTGATAATAAATTTTAAAATGGACTAAAGCTACCCAAATACTTGGGGGATTCAAGGAACTGTGCTGTCTATAATGGAGTCTGAGATGTCATCCAGAGTAACAGATTACAATATTTCTGTATGATTACCCTCCCTCTCCATTTTCTCCTACTTCCGCCTGTGGCTTTAAAGATCTGTCCTTAACCATATTCCCTGTCCAAGTCACCACAAAACTCACCCCAGCCTTGGAAGTCAGCAACATTGGATAAGACTTTATCCAGAACGAGTAGTATAATTCCTTCATATGACATCTGGCCCCATTTATACCCACCCTCTGAAGGCTTTTTGGACCAGAGAAGCTATGGTAAGGCACAGAGCACAAGTGGCCCCAGCTGTCAAAGGCAGAGCTGAATTTGCAAATAGTATCTCTTGGGAGAATGCCAGTCAGAGCACGGTCTTCTCTTAAAGTATGACATAATTTAAGGGTAACTTCTTTTCTGGACTAAGGGGTCCATTTCTGCCAATCTCCCTACACATACCTCATTTTGTTCTAGAAGCATTTTCTGCCAGCTATACTTATCTTAAGCCTCCAGAAACTCACTCATTCAACTGCCAGCCTTGGATCCAAAATGAAAAGTAGCTAAATTGTGCCAAAATGTTAGGCAGATAAATGCAGGGAGAAAGGAGAAGACAAGGGATGAGAATACAATGAGAAGAGACAATGTTGAAGATAAAAGGATTTATCCCATTTATAAAAGATACTTTGAGTTGGAATGAGCACAATTTCCTTTGGGTTGCCTAATACAGGAGTGTATGTGGTCTATTCTCAAGAAAAGAATTGCTGTGTTTAAAATGAATTCCTCCATGTTTATCTAGACCATGACTCTTTATTTCTCTTTAGTATTTTAGTACTTACACTAGGGTAATTCTTTACCTTTTCTTCTTCATATAATCATGACACACGGTAAGTTACTTAATCAAAGATACTGCCAATTATGGTCCAATGGTCATAGTTTACCCATAATCCACTGAGGAAACCCTATTTGAATCCTTTGGAAATATTCTTCATAATTCTCCATCAAACCCTCATTCAGGCCAACTAGCTAGGAATCCTGGAATGGAGATCAGGCATTATGTGCTAGACTGATTGTGTCAGGAGAGACCCCTATAAGTGAGGCAACATGGAAAATGGTTACTTGTAAGATATGAAAAGGGACAATAGCACTTTCCTCCCAGACCTGGATCACCATCTGGAATCATTCAAGACAAGGGCATACCTGAGCCAAGGGAAGATAGCTTTCCAAGGAAGAAGAAGGATGGACAAGGTGGAAGTCAGATTCATTTAAAGCATAATCCCCAGGCAGAGCTCACATAATTGTAAACATCTTAGCTAGCCTGTCACTACTTTTCTCCTTCATTCACACCACATGTAATTCTTTTGAACTACATTGAGCTATAAACACATATTTAGTGTTGAGCAATATTTACAATTTGTCTTGACTTCCAGGAAGTTCATATATAAATTGGTTTACAATTTTTAAAAAGTAATTTGGCAGTAAGCATAAAGAAACTTGGAAGGTGATTTCTTCTAATTTAGTGATAATACACAGAGGAAACTATTCTATACAGAAAATAGAGCAAACTGAAGTGAGACAGATATAGATTTGAATCTTACTTATGGCATTTATTATTTGAGAAATTATTAATCAATTAGTTAATTTTTCAGACCCCAATTTCCTCATCTTTAAAATAGGGCTATTGGCAAGCGGGTGTAGCTCAGTGGTTTGAGCACCTGCTTCCCATGTACAAGGTCCCAGGTTCAATCCCCGGTACCTCCTAAAAAAGAAAAAAAAAAAAGGGTCTATTAATTACACCTTACATCAGTGGATCCAAAACTTTACTATACACTGGAATCACTTGATGCTCTTGAAAAGTTGCTGATTTAATAAATATGGCATGACATGTGAGCATTTACAAGCAGATGGATTATCAAGACCCTGAAACAGGCAAGCATGTTACTTAATGTGTTTGAGAAGCTACAATAAGGTCAGTACGGCAAAAGCAGAGTGAGCAAGTTGTAGTAGATAAGAACAGAAAGGTATAAGGAGTCAAGTCTGTGGTAGATTCTGTAATAGACATTTCTCATTCTCATACCCATGTGGTTCTTTTCTCCTTTCTATATATAACAGAGGGCTCCATGTGTTTAGATGGGGCCATGGGGCTAGTTATGGCCAATGAGGTGAGAAAAGAAGTGGCAGGTGTCCAGTCAGGGCCAAAACATTTAAGAGCAGGAGTGAATACTATATGTTCTCTTTTCACTAGCTGCAGGGACAAAGTGAGCCACAAGTTAGAAGCAGCCTCGATCCTTGAGTTACTGCATGGAGAAAACTGTCATAGAGAGTTGTCAATTGATATATGACTTTGTCAAATGATATGCAACATAAAAAATAAAACTTTGTTGTGCTAAGCCTCAAAGATTTGGGGGTTTACTTGTTACCACAGTTCATCCTATCCTGAGTACTATAAATATTGCAAGCCATTGAAAGGACTTGACCATTGCCCTGAGTAGGATGGAAAGCCTTAGGATATTTTAATAAATGAACTCTCATGCTCAGATTTACATTTTAATGGGAGGATTCTGGGTACTGTGATGAGAAAAAATTGTATGTAAAAGGCAAGAACAGAAGTAGAAAGATCAGTTTGGAGACTGTTGCTATAATTCAGGATGAAATAATGATGGCTTGGGCCAGATTATAAGCAAAGAAGATGCTAAATAGGGATTAGTTCTGGATATATTTGAGGTAGAGAAAACAGGCCTTGTTGATGGATTCTCTATGTGCATTGCCTTAAAATAATATAGGTTTATTTTCACACCGTCATGCTGCTTCAGCATCTCCAAGATTGGTAGCAACATAAGGGCCTTTTCATTGTCATGATGCCTCAGCATCTTAGACCCCATTGTTGGGTTCCTCAGTGACCACTCCTGTCACCTACTTATCCAAGATAAACAGCTTCTCTGTTTCCTCCCCATGCCCTAACTGAGTTCACATTTCCATGAAAGTCAAATGCAAAGGCACCAATACCTACTCTTTTCTTGACCAACTGCCACAGCTCCACCCCATAACACTATAACAGCATAGTCCCCAGGTCCACTGTAACCTCCTCCTCCCTACTTGCTTGGTTGAGTCTATACTCTTGATGTGTTTCTCTGTGTGACCTTGCGAAGCCTGCTCCTTTCTGTTCTAGAGCCTGTGTATATTAATAAACATTTCTTTCATACATCTCTAGTGTCACTCATCCTTGCCACACCTATCTCTGTAAAAAGCCACACAATACAATATGGAATGTGAGAAAAAGAAAATTTGAGGCTAGCTTCAATGTCCTGAGCATGAGCAATATGAAAGATTGAAGTACTTTTTTACTGAAATTGATAAGAAAAAGAGTAGATTTGTGAAGAATGACAGGGGTTTATTTTGAAACCTGTTGAGTTTGAGGTGCCTCTGGGATAATCAAATGGAGAAGTCAAGTAAGCATTTGCTGATGTACAAGTCAGGTGTTCAGAAAAGAGGCCCAGTCTTCCTCATTAGCATAGTGACAGCATTTAAAGTAATGAGGTTACATGAGCTCAACAAGCAGTGTAGATAGAGAGGGCCAAAAACTAAGTCCTATTATTTAGGCATGAGCTGATGAGGAAGAACCAGGGAGGAAACAAATATGGAGTGGTTGTGAGGTAAGAGAAAAATAATGGAAGCCAGTTGACTAATTCAAAATAGGAGAAAATGGTCAACTATATAAAATAATGCTAATAGGTCAAGGAATGAGAAGACTGAGATTACTGATTTTAGCAATCCCAGTCATTATTGACCTTGTTATGAATAGAATTATGGAGTGGTAATATGAAAGTTGGATAGGAGTGAATTAAACATAAAATGCAAGAGAAAAGTTAGGGATAGTAAATATAGAAAACCCTTTCAAGAGGTTGAGCTGCAAAAGTTAGTAAAGAATTGGGATAATAGTTGGATGAGAGAAATATCAAATTTTTATATTGATGGAGAGTCAAAAGAAAGTGAAAATTGGTAATTCAGGAATAAATTGCTAGGCAAGTCCCTTAAACAGGCATTAGAAGATGAAGTGCACAAGTGGAGGGTTAGATCTAGGATAACGGCATCCACTGTAATCAGAGGGAAAGTAGAAATAAAGGCACTGATAGGTGGGTGGATGTGGTCATGGGTACCATGAAAATTCTCTTCTTCTTGCCTCTCTTTCCAGGGATGTAAAAGCAAGATTATCTATTGCTAAGAATGATAATAAGAAAGAAAGTATTGGAGGTTTGAGGGAAGAAGATAAAATGTGAATTAATCATTTAAAGAGTGGGATAGTAAATGGATAAACAACTATAATTGACATGATATATAAAAGGTAAGGTGGCCATATATCCCAATTAGCTCATGAAAGTTACAATTTTTAACTCTTGTCTAAATGTTATTACTAATAGTGCCCCCTTTAATTCCCAATTATATATGTTCTCTTAACTAAAAATGTCCTTGAGTTTAATAATTTAATTTTCATTAAAATGAAGTGAGTCCGCACAATTACAACTTTTTACCCCATACAGCAGGCACGAGATGGGTGAAGAGTTAAATTTAAATAGGGTTGCTGAGTTTGCCGAAAAAACACATTAAAGTGTGTGTGTGTGTGAGAGAGACAGAGTGAGAGAAAGAGAGAGGGAGGGTGCATTGTATAGTATATTTAATAATGGGCTATGAAATTAAAGCTGGTAAGGAGAGGAATTGAGCAATGAGAGAAATGAACAAATTTGGAAATGAAATAATATCAGTTGATTCTCAATGCTTTGGAGTCGAGGGATTATAGAATTAAGACACAAGATACAAAAATACAATTTGATGGTTTGGGCTGAAATGCCTGAAATTGAGATGATAAAGAATTTTCCTATATTTATGTAGATGCAAATTATCAGGTATTCCAAGGAATTAATGAATAGATGAGATAGGATGGATAAGATTTTTGGAGGAAAGTTCAGGGTACTGAGATTACAAGTTTTCCAGTAATCCATTGTTGCATAACAAATAACCCCAAAACTCAGTGGTCAAAAGAACAAATTTCTTATTATCTATTATGATTCTGTAGATTTACTGGCATCAGTGAGGTAGTTCTCACTTTGTTTCTCTCTCTCATGTGGCTGCAATCAGATTTTGGATGGAACTATAGTTATCTCTAAACTTGACTAGAGTTGGTGCAGTTGATGCTAGTTGTTATCTAGGAGCCCGTCCAGGGCTGTCAACATTACATCTTCACGTCATGAGATTCTCCCAGCCTGTGGTGACTGTGTTCTAGAGAGAGTGTCCCAGATCCAGTGTTCAGAGACATTGATGCAGAAGCTATGAAGTTTCTTATAGCCAAGGTTCAGAGGTGTTCAAAAATGTCAAATCTACTGCATCCTACTTTCTTTTTCTTTTCTTTTATTTTTTTAATTGTGGGTAAAAATCAAATTTTTCATAATACATACCAATATTTGTAAAATGATATATAAATATATATGCATATATGTGCATTTGCTTACAAAAATGTTATATATATATATTTTTTAAAAGGTGCTTAGATTACCTAAATATTACACAGAAATTACAGGGATTCCCATGTTCCCCACCTCCCACACCTCCCACAAAATCCCACACAAAGTCCCAAAGGTTGGCCCAGATACAAAGGGAGGGGAATTAGACTGTGCATTTTGATTAACTGACATGGTCATATTGCAGATGAGTATATCGGATGCAAGAAATTGTTTTAGCTATGGTTGGAAAATAAAATCTTCAGCAGTCTACCTGCCGGCCTAATAATATATATTTCCTCCTATATTCAAAATATATTGACTCCTTTCCCTAAGACCCACCCAAAGTCTTATTCTCTTTATTTTATCAGTTCAAAGTCCAGAATCTTCTCTCCTTAATCACGTGAAAGTGTAGATGTAGGTTCTTGGATGCAGTTCCTGTATGCATCTCCTTAAGTGGAGTTCATCTCAATTGGAAGATCTGAGAAATAAAGAGGTTCTCTATAACCCCCTAAAAAATACGTGTACAATGGTAATACAGAGGTAAGGTAACTGCAATAGTTACTCACTTTCAACGTAGTAGGAGTGAGAGGGGCACATAGTAGTCACTGGTCCATTACAGTTCTAAAATCCAGACAGGGCTATATTACCAGCTTCTAAATAAGAACCCAATCTTGTTTCCTGTGAATGCTTTTCCATGGCTCTTGTCTACAACATCTGGGCAATTGAGTCTATATTCTATGTCATCCTTACTTTTCAATGAGAAATTACCTGTGTTTATAGATAGACTTTCTCCTATCTATAGAAAACTAAGGAACCCAATGGGCTCTTTTCATTTTACACACTCTCTCTCTTTTAGTTTAAGCAAATATGCTTATACTTGTATATTTCTCTTAAAAACTCTGTGAGTTTTCTATGAATCATCTAGAGCTTTCTTCATTAGAAAAAAGTTGCAATCACAAATATCTTTGACATGGACTTCTGCAGGATTTTGGCTGAGAGTTAGGGTGCTCTGGAAAAGTATCCTTAAGATTCTTAGAAGCCTCTGTATCTAGTTAAAAAGTCACACCCTAGGGCATACCCTTTAATATTTTTCCTATTTTAACAAAGGATCTCATTCTAGACATTATATTATACCCTAAGTCCATTTGTTTACTTTAAAATTGTTTTGGTTTCTGGAAAGACTGGGAATAAAAGACAATTGATGTGGGAATGACAAGTTCGTATGGCAGAAAAACATTGGAGGATGGAAGATATTCTTGTGGCCATCTTTGGATAACCTATCTCACCAAGTTAATTAAAGGAGCACTTATTTGGACATTAAAGTCATCAAGAATCATGACAGGAAAAATTTTGGAGAAAATAGCATTGAGCCAGAAGCTAAAAATATTCGTAGAAAGAAGAATGACTCAGGCTGAGAAGATGACTATGGTAAATTGAGATAATTCACAAAATATTTTGATGACATGAGATTAAAGTTTGGAAGTTTTACAGTGGAGAAATAATAATGGTCTTGAAGCCATGATGTGGAGCATACAGGCTAGAGCAATGTTACTCTCAAGACCCAGAAAATATATAATAACCAAGACTTTGGGTTTTTCAAAAGGCTAGGCCTTTTCTGAACTGGAAAATACCAATATTTCTTAGGTATCAAAATCACCTTTGGAAATAATTACAAATACAGAGACCCATGAAGACAGAATAAAGCCTAGGCTTTTGTATTTTTATCAAACTCTCCAGGCAATTCTTTTTTTTTTTTTTTTCCTAAGGTGATTCTGATACCCACCAAAGTTTGAGAACCATTGTCATAGATGACTGATTTTCCTGGGGATGTGTTCTTAAAAGAGGGGAATGATGTACTGTTAGCCAATCTCATGTTACTGACTCTCATCCATCTGGAAATGCCCTTCAAAGTTACCTCAAATTGCTAGGCCTTTCCTAATCTCTTTTAATTTGTTTATAAGAATAATATTCTATACACATTATATATGACCATCAATCTATTCCATAAGTCTTGGAAATCTCATATCAAAAAGAGATGGAAATTTTCCTCTGCACACTTTTTTAAAAAATTAATTTATTTTATTTTTAAAGAAGCTTTAGATTATATAAATGTTACATAAAAAATGTAAGGGATTCCCATATGCCCCACTCCCTTCCTTTTCCCACACTTTCCCACATTAACAACATCCTTCATTAGTGTGCTACATTTGTTAAAATTGATGAACCAATATTGAAGCATTGCTACTAACCATAGACTACAGTTTACATTATAGTTTATACTCCTCTGCACTATCTTTTAATACAGACAAGTTTTCATTTTTTTAATAAATGTCTTGATGTCTACCTGCTTATCTTTTCTCACTAATTCCTACAATCTATAGTGGAGTTCTGAGATTTCATGTAATTTGAAATCAATATTGTAGGAATTCCAGTTCTTAAAAAATGAAAAACATTCCAAATCAATAGGGTTGCCTGTCTCTTTTCCCAAGCTCTTGCCTTCTGTCACTGGGTCCCTTTGGGGAAGAACAGGGGGATAATCTTGTCCTGAATGTACTTGGCCTTTACCCATAGATAATTGGATTGAGTGCAGGAGGGATGGCTACATAGAGGTTGGCAAATATTATGTTGTAAGAATGCAGAATCATTGTGATCAAATGGTGGGTGAGGACGGAGAACATTGTTGGTGTGTAGAATATAAGGATGACACAAAAATGGAAACCACAAGTGCTGAGGGTTTTCTACCGGGCATCCTGGGATGGGAGGTAAAAGCACAGAGGATGAGGGTGTAGGAGAAGCCAATAAGGATCAGGTCTGAGGTGACCATCATTATTGGCACAGCAAAGCCATACCAGATGTTGATGGAGATGTCTGCACAGGCAAGCCAGGCAATGCCTATGTGCTCACAGTACCTGTGGGAATGATGAGTGTTGGGCAGGAAGGCAGTTGCTTTAATAAGAACACATATGGGAAGATTATACAAAAACTGTTGATTATACCCAGCACAATTTTAGTAGTAATCTTACAGGTGAAAATAGTTGTTTGTCTTATGGGGAAGCAAATGGCAACATAGCAATTGAATGCCTAGGTGAAGAAGATGGCAGAATCCATGGCAAAGCTGTAGTGGAGAAAAAACATGTGGGTAAGTCATCCAGTAAGGTGATTTCCTGAGGACCCAGTCAGAAGATGCTGAAAGTTTGGGGTACAAATCTATTGGGAAGGTTGAACTCTGTCACAGCCCACATGGAGCAGTGAAAGAACATGGGCTCCTGGAGACTGCACTCCATGGAGATAAGAGACTGCCTGCAAGGACCACAAGGTAAGTAGTGAAGTAGGGAATTTTGATCCAGATATGGAACTTTTCCAATCCTGGGATTCCCATTAGGATGAATGGGCCTGGATTGAATGTGGCCAAAATGGTCTTAGATTGGATGTATCTTATAAACTGAAAATACAAATTTCATGGCTGATCATTACAATTATCTGCAGACATTTGCCTCTGAGCCTTATCCAATATCAACCTCTCATTTTCAGTTCTGGAAAATGACAAACAATCCCTTGTCTCTTGTCTTTATTGACAAATTTTCAGTTACCATTTTAAGTGATAATATAAGTGATAGTGAAATAATATTTTTCCAGAGACATGAGTCATTTAACTTTTAGGTATCAAGAAGTGAGAATTGAACCCAGGACCTCATTTTTATGGGGAGCCGGCACTCTAACCCTGAGCCACATCGGCTTCCCTGAGTTGTTTTTTTAATTTGTTTTGCTTGCTGTTTTGTTTTTGTTCTTTCAGGAGACACTGGAAACCGAACCCAGGACCTCCCATATGGGAGGTGGGCACTCAACTGTGTGAGCCACATCCACTCCCATCATCTAATTCTTAATCCAGTACCTCCTAGCTACCAGAAATTCAGGAAGTTTCCTAACAAAATGTGTGCACAAAATTAATATTAGGCAGAGGAACACTTTATTACTAGTCAGGGTTTTGGAGCAAAGTTCAGTGTAAAATCTCAGCCTTGGTGAATTGGAATAACTACTGTACATGGTCCCAGACTAATATCTTCTGCCTTTGAAAACAGACTCAATATCTGAAACCTAAGTAGACTACAGAGTTTCTTTCCTTCTTTACTCCTCTCTCCACAAGAAAACATCCCCACTGGCTCTCACCACTCTTATGGAAAAGTTCACTGAATTAACAAGCAGGCAGAAGTTATTCCTCCCTAAAATCTAAAATTGAGATGGTTTAATCTAAGTTGGAAAGTTTTCAAGAAAGGACTGCCCTAGATAACTTACTATGGCAGCTTTGTCCAACGGAAAGAAGATAGAACCCTCCTTGCAACCTTCAAAGAAGACAGATTGTGAGAGGGAGAGCCCAGACACCTTCTAACTTTATGCAGTGGTATTCTTGTCTCTGCCTAATCCGTGTAATGATTTATTATTGTGAGACTTCCTTGAAACAGTTGAGGTCTTCCTCAAAAACCCTTCTACTTTGTAAAGTGATACACAACTGTTTCTTACCAACCCTCAGTCGTCACTCATCTTCCCTTTTTACCTCTGTCCCTTAACTATTGGAATTCTTCAGTGTTTTGCCCATGCCTTCTGCTTTCTTGGTCAACAAACTCCACCTGCATGATCTCTACAAATGCCATGGCTTTAACTGCCACCTCTATGCTAAAGATCCTCAAGGTTACAATCTTTAAAATATTCCTCTCCTCTTAGCTTTCAAACTTCATGCCTGTCATCTTCACCTGGAACTTCCCACAGGTGCATACAACTCCGCATGTTACAAAATAAATTATTTCTCTTTCCACCACCCCAAACCTGTTTCTCTTATAATGTTTCAAATGCAGCAAATAAAAATACAGCACACTCAGTCCCTTGATCTATCTTAATCATAATACTTCCACACACAGTCATCTTTCTTATCTTCTAAACAAGAACCATATTGCAATTATTCATTCCCTAAATATCTCTGCGTCATATCCACTTATTGCTATCCTTAAACTGACTGCTCTACCCTAGATCCCATAATCCCTCATCAAGACCTTTGTAGAGGTCTCCTAACTCAAGTGCATCCATTTTTCTTGAGCAATTTTAGAGTTCAGAAAAGAACTAGAAATAGTATACAGAAAATAAGAATAATTTTTAAATTTCTCCCAAAGTATTCCAAAGATTTACCTGCCATTAAGTCTAATTCTGTAGGCTTAGTGCTCCCAGAAAAAGGTAAATATGATATAGAGGTTATTTCAGTAAAAGAGAAAAAAAAAAGTGAAAATTTACCACTTTTAGATGGAAGAATCATGGCAAGAAGAGAGACCAAGTTAGGGAGAGGAGAGCAGATGCTGAGGACTTAATTCTTGGGAAAAACGCTCACGTGTGTTTGGTATGTAGAAACCCCTGAAGGGTTGTGTGTAACATGTTACCCCACAAGGTAAAAGCCTGTTTTTGTTTGTTTGTTTGTTTTTTCTTTGAGGAGAGACAGGTAGGCTAAGCACTAATAGGAAAACTCAGACACTTGATTTTGCGACATGTCTAATATGGTTTGGGAAATAATATTTTACTTCTTACAAAGGCACGTGCTAAGAAAAGTAAATTGAAATACAACTTGTTCCAAATGACCAACACATGTCATTCAGGGAACCCAGAATTTCTCAGGTGCTCTAATGAGAAGACACAGGGACACTGAACAGGTCAGGAAGTAGGAGCTGCTGGGCCTGGGGACCCCAAAGGTTGACAGTCAGTAGCAGTGGATATCATCTATACTCAAATCTAGGCAAGGTGCATTTCATTATATTAAAAGATTCAGTTAGTGCAGAGGCCAAAGCACAAAGACTCTCAACTAGGGATCAGGATACAAGATCCAAGGCTCTCTCCTCCTTACCACCCCATTTTAGGTAAGCCACTTTCTCTACACCCCACATCACCTATCGCAAATGCACTGAGATGCCATCTGAGGGAAGAATTAAGGAAAGAGAGAAAATTGGAAGGACAAACTGGTATAAAGTAAAGAGAGAATAATTAAATAAGAGCCAATAAATTTCATGGCAAAGATACACAATATCTAATCCAAATGAAAACTAAAAAATACATAATTTTCTTAATATTTTTTTAAAGTGTTCTTACAAATGGTTAAGGCAAAGCCCTCTGGTGCAGTAAAAAAATGGATATGAACAAGTAAATCATATAGATATAAATGTTAATATTTAATAAGTATATGGAATATTTTCAATCTCATAAATAATTAAAATTTAATATGAAACAGGAATGAGATACGTTATTTATCAAATTGACAAAAACTTAAAAAGATTGATGATACCATTTATGGTATCTGGTTCTGTTAAGTGTCTGAGGAAATAAGAGCTGTTATGACTATTTCAGAGGAGTTTACTACAACATTCTAAGAGACTAATTTGGCGATATGTGCCAAAACATAAAATGCATACCCATTGCTCTAGCAGTTGCAAATCAAGAATTTTTTTTCTGACGATGCAATTATACAAATGAACAAAGACTTAAGATTTCCACTGAAGCAATATTTATTATATTGAAAAGCTGGTGTCAGCTTAAATTTTAATAGGGGAATGATTTTAAAATTTGCAGTATATACATTCAGTGGAAGAGTATGAAGCTATTAAAAAGAATGAGGTAAAAATATGTGTATGGGAATCAAAAGATGCCAATATGTATTTTTATTAAAAAGAAAATTATAATACAATGTTAGTATATGCAATTAGTGTTGATTTGTTATTCAGGCTAATATTTGCATTATATAACCTGGAAGAATACACAATATCTTTAAGACTGGTATTTATGGAGAGAATTTTTAAGGGAGTGGATAGGGGAGGATATTTTAACTTTCAACTTCATACATATGCAATCTATTTGTTTTACAAAACAGACTTTTATTAAAATAAAATATTAAAAATTTTTCACTGAATTATTTTATATATCTAAGCAACATTTATCAATATTCACCTTGGATTTATTTTTAACTTTTGACATAATTCAGAACACATTTAAAAAATTTTGAAAGTTAAAGATATGTAAGGAAAGTTTTTAAAATGGTAATAAGGAAGTGGATCATGCCCTTTAGTTAAAAGTTAAAGATATTAAATTAAAATTTAATTTGTTGATTAAATTCATAAACAAATTACTACATAGTATATTGCTTGCTCAAGAATAAATATACCCATAGAGCAGAATTTATTGTAGCCCCAAATAGGCTGTAGTTTTATAATGTTTTATGAAATTAGAGAAATTAAAATCAGTGAGAAAATAGTGGGTTATTCCATAAATGGTTTGGAAATCATGTTATTTATTGTAGGAAAAATGTGCCTAGACCCACAATTCATACTAGTTCCTCATGAATCAATAATAAATGTAGAAACAGATATGGCTCAAGCTGTTGTGCTCCTGCCTCCCACATGGGAGGTCCTGGGTTTGAATCAGAATCTCCTAAAGAAGACAAAACAAGCAACAAGCAGAAAACAAGAAAAACAGTGAGCAGACAATGAGCAAAAACAATGAGCAAAACAACAAGCAAACAGAGGAGGGAGCCATCTCGGGCTGGGGGGTGGGGGGAGAGGATATAAACCCAATCACAAGAAAACTCCCAAATTATATAAAACTCGTTTATCTGTCTGAAATCTGTATGGGAATAATGATTTTAGGAAATATACATAGGTAAATAAATAAGGAACAACTAAATAAGGGAGGAAGACAAACCTGCAAATATAGACTAGAAAATAGCACCAAGGACCACATTACATGGCAAAACTTGAAAAATAATTAAAGCTGTTCTAAGATGCAAACTTTTAGTCTTAAGCAAATTATTAAATATAAATGAATATAAATATATTAAACCTACAAAATATGGAAATCAATAAGTTTAGAAAAGAAAAAAATTATCGAATGTGTAGTTGAGTCTCTGAAGTCACAAGATTTGATGATTCAAATCAAGAGCAAAAGTCAAAAGCAAAATTTTTAATGGTAAAAGACTATTTCTAAAAATAAAAATATTTTACAAATCAATTCTAATGTTTTGACAATTAAAGTTGATTGTATTCAGGAAAACAAAAAATAACAAATATGATTCAAGAATAATCAGAGGGGAGTGGATATAGCTCAAGTGCCTGCTTCCCATATACTAGGTCCTGGATTCGATCCCCAGTACCTCCTAAAAACAAAACAAACAAACAAAAAGCAATTCTTATTGGGGAGCAGATGTAGCTCAGTGGTTGAGCATCTGTTTCCCATGAGTAAATTTATGTTAAATAAAACGAAAAGCTGTCAGAGGCCTAACTCCCACCAAAGGGTGCCTAGACTAGGTAATCAATTAATTCTGTTTTCTTTCTATTAAATAATAAATAAATCACACAATGTTATAATTGATTTCTGAGCATATAAGAAATGTAAAAGTTTTCTAGATTTATTTTAATGGCTACTATAACTACATTGTAAAAACCTAATGCATTTATTTATTTATTTATTCATTCATTCCAACAATATTTGCTTTAAGTCCTAATAGGTACCCTGAACTGGGAGAAATGAGAAAAAGTAAACAAGCGAAAAATCATGATAATTACTGTAGTAAGAGAGATGATGCCAAGCAAAATTAATGTAACAGAAGAAAGGATGGGGAATAAAGATTAGATTTCTGACATATAAGGATTCATAATAGGTAAGACTTGGCAATTGATAGACAGCAGTGATGGAAAGAGGAGTAGGCAAGGTTCATCCCATCTCAGTGAACTTCTAATTTTTTTTCAGCATTTTTGTTTTTGTTTTTCTGACCCTCAGTTTCTCTTTTTTTTTTATTTTTTATTTTTTTTATTTTTATTTTTTTTATTTTTTATTTTTTATTTTTTATTTTTTATTTATTTATTTATTTATTTTTTTATTATGGGTAAAAATCAAAATTCTCACAATACATACAAACATTTGCAAAATTATATATAAATATATATGCATATATGTGTATTTGCTTACAAAAATGTTATTTTTATAATATATATACATATATTTTAAGAGGTGCTTAGACTACCCAAAATATTACACGGAACCCACTGGGATTCCCATGTTGCCCACCTCCCACACCTCCCACCACATCCCACACAAAGGGCCTCAGTTTCTCTTGATTTCAGAGGATAATTTTAAAGTTCCTTCAAAATATGCCTATTTGTTTACTATCTACTAAGGTAAGCAAATGGGCATTAACTTGAAAATACATTACCTGGGTGTGTATATAGTATCCACCATTGTTAGGTCTCTTGCTGGCATCATAGCTAGAATACATACCTCACAACTGAAGAATCTGCATGCAATTCATGGATCTTTACCTAACCAGCCCCAATGGCCTTACTGATGTCATTGTAGCCATGCAGTTTCTAGATGCCACTTTAAAGACCCTCAGTGATTACCACTGTCAGACAAGTATTACGTTAACACACACCAGACTGCAGATGAGAACATCTCCCATTTCAAAAGTGACATTACTTTAGTCCACTAAATGGATCAAACCCATTTTGATTTTCAGCTCTTAGAATACTGTTGTCTGAAATTATTTTCCAGCCACGTTTGATTCCTTAACATTTCTTCAACTGAGTCCATCTTCCGTCTTTCCCAACTAACTGTCACTAATCAACTTTTTCCACCAGTATTTCTCAACCAATATTTAAATTAGGGAGTGTTCTTACTTGCTGTCATAACACTGGGCATTATCCAGTCAGTTACTTCACTATTTTAATTTTCTATTACTTATTTTTTATGACTTAATAAACTGTAAACTTTATAAGGACAGAAATCTTGTCTACTTATGTTATTGTATCCCTAGAACAGTGCTTGGTACAGAGTATTGAATCAATACTTTTCGAATAAATTAGTGAACAGAAGTTCTTGGGACTTCACACTAATAACTTGGTCATTCAATGGTGTTTTGAATCCAGTTTACTCATGTACCCTACCCTATCATTCTCTTACTTCTCCCTCAATGCACCCTTAAGGCCTACCACAATAGCACAAGGTAGGCTCCTACATTTAGATTCTAGGAAATGCAAGATCTGGAATATCATGAAAATTGCTTTTCCTATTAAGTACCCCTAGACTAGATCAAGACTCCCACCAAACAATTCCAGGGAATTCTTAGCTACAACACACCAGTAAAAGATGATCTGGAAGGAACTGTACAGATAGATATGAGAAATTAGTAGCACCTTCCCCACTCAACTTCAACGTTTTAGATACAATATGTTCCTAGGCTTTGGCATTTCCATTCTTTATTCAGTCTTCGCAGGAGTCACTCATTCTGCCTTGTCTTTAATCTAATAGTACTATCCTTGTGTTTTTGATCATAGTCCCTTTGTATCTGAACACCATTTAGTCTTTAGCAGATATTCTTCTCCTGCCTTATTTACTAGTCTTTGATTGCTGAACATTTGTCTCTTCTCCCCTAACGCTAGGAATTCACTGCAATGGCACATCCACTCACAGTCTACCCCAGCACTCAGCTAAACACAGGAGAAGTATTTCAGTAATAACCTGATCACAACCGTGGAAATCCATACTTGTCCTTAGTTTTCTTTTTATGTTGAGTATATGCAGTTCTTCACTCTGCTTTTTCAGGGACAAGAATGTCCATGGTTGGCCCATGGGTCATAGTAGGACTGTGTTGACATCCATTCCAGAAGGCAACTGTTCTACTCCATTATGTTAATGTGCTCCTCATGGAGGTCGGTTGTGTTGATATCTTAGTGCTTGGCCCCATCATCACAAAAGAACACAACACGCACTCACAAATGCACAGCCACATATAAACCTATGTGTGCACACTTAAGAGAACCTAAAAGGCTCATAGCAGACTTCAATCTCCAAGAGTCTGGTCTCAGCCTGGTATGGCCAGTCTTAAGTCTATCATAAGCAATTTATTCTGTAATTTTTCTTATATCCTTAAATTTAGAAATGTTGGTCCCCAGAAAGAGCAGGAAGTGTTTTCTGGGGATCACTGGGAGAGGCTTAGATTTCATCTCTTAATAGACATTCCCTGTTTATTTTATTCTTTAACCATCAGCATCTCCTGTAGTACCTGTACCCAAAGTTCCTTTTCTTGGAGCCTTCCCTCCCCACCTCTGTATATGGTATGAATAAAGCAATCCTTGCATGTTTCTCTTATAAACTGTTAAAGGGCATTCCAGGTAGCTAAGAGAAAAATCAAAAGGCACACACTCACACACACACACACAGGATCTCATCTCAGAATGCCCACTTTACTCTTTACTTCTTACTTCCTATTTCTTACTCATAACATCCTTTATTATATTCATTTTATATTCGTCATTGATTTATTTCCCAGTGGAGGTTTTAGGAATTAGGTGATATTACTTTGGGACAATTTCTTAAGAGGAGCATTGTTTGCTCCCACCGGACTCTACCTAATAAATATTTCATCTGAGCCAAGTTTTATTTTTTATACAATACCAGGACACTGAATATGACAACACAAATGAAGAACTACTTGTTCAAATGGTCAGGGAAATGCAAATGATGTGCAAATAAAAGTAAATAAAGCGTAAGGCTTGAGTTTTATTGGAGGTTGCTCTTTTCATTCAAAGCTTGCATGATTCTAAGGACAACTGAACCAGTGGAGAGTTTCAAGGTGCAGTGAAGTGACACAATCATATGTGCATTTTAAAATGCTCACTCCAGCTTTTATAGAGAGAGTAGACTAGATGAAGCAGGGCTGCAAGTCTTAAAAGATGACTTTGAAATACACTCATAGACAGATGAGAGATAAGGGCCCAGGCAAGCTCAATAGCCATAATAAAGGAAAGATGTCATGTACATATATCACTGTTATAACTCAAGTCCCATTCGACTCAAATATTGAGCAATTTTGTTGGAGGGTGATGGAGTAGATTTAAAGGAAAAGCCACAGGTTTCTGGCTTTGGAATTCACATTGGTGATTGCACTATTCTATAAAGGAAGATAGAAAAGGAAGAACAATTTTTGAGGGGAAGGTAGTAAGCCACCAGGTCAGTTTTGGTAACATTAAGTTTGAGGTTCTTTTGAACCATTTACATGAGTAGATATGCAGGTAGAAAATGGATAGAAAGTTCAGAATTTGGAATCAGACAGACCTGGGCTTGGATCCTAGATATACTAATTTCTGTCATGTTTATAAGTCTGTTTCCTCATCTGTGAATTGAGTTAATTAATGTTCCCCATCTCACAAATAATTTTTGAAAATTAAATATGTCAATGTACATGTAAAATACATAGAAAATTTGGGCAAAGGATAGTGAAAAACTAAGTTTGGTCTTTTCTTGGAGCATGCAATTAAAGAAAATGGATACAAAAGATACCTATTTTAGGAGCAAATGAAGTCATAGCAAAGAAGTAAAGAAGCTGTAAACTCAGTCAGAGAAGGGAACTGGTGTTTAATATTGTTGAGTGATATAGGTCTGAGAATTTATAAAATCCAGGTATTCAGGGAAGACAAAGTAGAGAGTAGGTATGAGGTGGAAAAGAAGGAACTAATAGAATTAAGGCTTCCTTGAATCAGGGTAGTAGCAGAATTTGACAGGTAACAGATAAGATGGTAGATGGTATGGAAGTTTATTTAACAAAATGATATTATTCAAAATGATCAAATGTGATGAAAAATTAATGGTTTGGAAGCCTTCACATATTTAGATCTGTTTTTTGTCACTGAATTCCTCTGAAACAGGGTTTGGGAGAAATGACAGCCTCTACTGTAAGGAGCTGAAAAAGAAAGAACAACACAATAGAAGAGACATGACATAAAAAGAAAACAGATCATTTCTGTGAGGAGTTGATGATGGATAAATTAATTGGAGAAATAATTCTATTTGGTGCAGTGAAACACAGGAGGAGGAGAGTTGTTGATAATGTATACAATCTAGACTGAAAAAGTGAGAAGCAGTAAGCTTGATATGTTGTAGTAGAGAGGATTGTTAGCTACTTAAAGAAGGAGAGCAGGAGGCCTTGTCTCTAATTCAGAATCTGAGAAAAACATTGGTGTGTTGCATATTTGGAAATATCTAGAATGACTTCAAATGCCCTAAAATTAGCATTAGGAAACTTGTAAGCCTAGTCTTAGCTCTCTTCTGTCCTCCTCATCTTCTCCACACAAACAGTGAGAAACACTTAAACCCAAGAAAACCCTTGATTGTCTAAAAATGTAGAAGATTTTCATTCTCCCTTCTCCATCCTTCCTATTCATTGCACATGGTTAGGACCCTGGAATTTCAAATTAATGCAAGTTACATCTTTCTTATATATTTCTGTGTCATATAAAATTACACCAAATCAAGTTTACATAAAGTTCTTCTTCAGTGGCACTCCCCACTCATTTGTCAACTTCAAAGGGAAAAACTAGAACAAATTTGTCTTGGATCTGCTTGGTCTTCACTCCATAAACAATAGGATTTATAGCAGGAGGGATGGCCACATAGAGGTTGGCAAATAGAACGAGCAAGTGTCGAGGGACACTGTGCCCAAAGTGATGAGCAAGGGTGGAGAAAAAGGCAGGTATGTAAACATGAGGATAACACAGACATGGGAACCACAGGTACTAAGTGCTTTTTAAAAGGCAAGCACCCTGGGATGAGAGTTGAAAGACAGCATGGAGGATGAAGGTGTAGGATACAGCAATAAAGATGACATCTGAGATGACTGTCATGAGAGGTACAGAAAATCCATACCAAATGTTGATGGAGATGCTGGCAGAGGAAAGCCGAGCAATACCTATATGCTCACAGTATGTGTGTGGGATGACGTGTGTCCTGCAGAAGGGCAACCGTTTCAGCAGAAAAACATCTGGCAGGTTAACAGAGAAACTCCTTACAACAATGCTCATCACAAGCTTGATGATCACCTGCGGAGTCAGGATGGTGGTATATCTCAAGGGGAAGAAGATAGCCACATAGGGATCAAATGCCATGGCCAATAGAATGGCTGAATCCACTACAAAGCTGAAGTGGAGGAAGAACATCTGGATAAGACAACCAGAGACTGTTATATCCTGGGAGCCAAGCCAGAGGTTATTGAGAAGTTTGGGCACTGTAGTAGTGGACAAGATGAGGTCAGTTGTGGCCAGCATAGAGAGGAAAAAAAACATGGGCTCTTGGGGGTTCTGCTCAACTGCAATGAGGTACAGGAGGAGGCAATTCTCCACCACAGCCACAATATAGATGACACAAAAGGGAATCCCAATCCAGATGTGTAACTTCTCCAGACCAGGTATCCCAACAAGGATAAAAGACCTGAGGTTATAATAGCTCAAGTTATACATGTCCTCTTCAATCTGGGATCCACTGGTTCTTGAGCCCCGAGGACAATGAAGATGTCAGAATGTACCAGGGAAACTAATTCCACTCTGGTTCTGAAGTTAGTTTGGGACTGTAACTGTCACATTCAGAGTTCCTCCATTAGAAGCATCTCCTATCCCCTGGATGAACTGGCACTTATAGAATTGAGTAGTTATTGCCTCTTCTCTTTACCATTGTTCCCATTTCATTTCTTTATATATTTACTAATGAGCTAAAGGGAATTGTTATTTTTGTAGGACAAAGGAGCTGACAATCAGCAATTTCATATTAAATGTAAATAAATGTGTTCCTTTCTTAATGCAGATTTATTTAGGATGGGCCCAGTTTCAAAAGGAAAAATAACAGCTTAGAGGAGGAGAAGAAGAGGGAAAAGGAGGAGTTGGAGGAGGTGGAGGAGGAGGAAGAGGAGGTGGAGGAAGACAAATAGAGATGGAGGGGGAATAGAATGAATGATAAAAAATATCCAATAAGTTGAATTGTGAGGAAATGGAATGATTGACTTATATGCAGTTATGTTTCAGATAATGGATTTAATAAAATAAACCAAAGAATTGGATAAAGCTGGAAAAATGATGAAGGGAAAAGAAAGGGCACATTCTAGATCTGTGGTGGTGCAAGAAGTTTTGTGACACAGGATTGGAATATGGTTTAGATTAGGATGCACGCTTACTGGGATGTGAATATGAGAATGCATCTACTAGAAAACACACAGTGGCAGTGAGCAACATTCCCTGGCCTTAGGCAGAGAACAGTGTGCTGAGAGATGACGTGTGACTTCATGGGCAAGGTCTAATCCTGGAGATTCTCTGTTCCCTAAGTAAAGGAAAGGCAGCTACCCATCAGTGAGTCTGGCAATGTCTTCATAACAAATATTAATCTTTGTCATTTGTCACTCGAGAAGTCAAGTTGAGAAGATTCTCACTTTCTGGAGATTAAATAAGGAATAATAAAGAAGGTCCCTGACCTAATGTTTTCATTTTGGTCACTAGTGCTTGGACCCTGACTGTGGGAATCTTCAGCTTTGTCCTAAATTCAATCTGCCTTTGGAGGTGGCTTGGGAAATAAAAGTGCCCCATGAGTTCTAATTCAGTGTGTGTCATCTATTTTATGAAGTACCTTTGGAAAGAGAAGGAAAGGGAATCAGGCACACTGAAACCAGGGAGCACAGCATTGGAGAGGGCCAGCAGAAAATGGCCACCCTTTATACCAGTTTTGGAGAGACATGGTTCTTATCTTCCCCAATAAATATAAAATGTTTTTCAAAAAAGCTTTTAAGGAAAGTAAGTGAATTTTGTAGGCAGGTCATACTAGCTCTATATTATCACATTTGGCAGAGAGTAATAGTAATTGTGTGGACTTGGAAGGGGCTGGAACCATGTAGAATGTTGTGACATCTCTACCAGGACCCTAGTCAAAGCTTTAAACAATGAGCCTCCCTCACTCAGGGGACAGTTTTTTCATGGACAGATACCTTAATTAGTATAAGTGAACACATTACATCTGCCTTGGGGGAAATGTAACTTGTTCCCTCTGCCCAAACATAACCTCCCATATGAATGTATTTTCTAAGTTATAGCTCAAGGTCTAATACAGACTGAATGTCAACAGGCACTAGAAGTCAAGCTTAAAGGAATAATGTATAGCAACAGAGAGTCTTCATTATATCATCCCTAAAAAAAAGGCTACATTAAAAAGCAGGTAGACTGATAAAAACAAAACAAAACAAACCAGGTAAAGACCCAAAATGACTAAAATTTAGTCTAGTTTGCAGCTCAGTTTCTTAGAGCACAGATTAACTGCCTCCTGACAGGAAGCCCATTTCCCCAGGATTACAGGGGATATGTTAAAAGGTGAGAAAAATTACCACTAATTATTAACTGAAAGAGGGCTCAAAAGAAAATATCCAAACCAAGGTCTCCTGCTTTGGTCAAAACATACTCTGACCTCACTTCTATCCAAAGAGCCCTTCTTTCCTTCTATGTCAGCTGGTCTACCCTTTAAATCTCTCATCAGGGTCTTTCTCCTTATTATAGAACCATGGGTGTCAGAAGGATCCCTTCCTCTTATGATTATGTCCCTCAAGGCACAGCCTCCACTTGGACCCTGAGTAAACCCAAGGCAAGTGTGGCAGTTTGATGTAATTATGAATTCCAAAAATATAATTGAATCATGCTTGTAAACTGATCTGTTAATCTGGGCATGATTAGGTTAGGATTAGGGCATTGAGCCCCACCTCTTGGTGGG
>JAKSZT010027173.1:98151-108338 GCA_026826555.1 Tolypeutes matacus | reverse complement strand
TGGTATTTCCATTTAGGGATGTTCCCTCTATGTGCCTGAGTCTTTTGAGGGAACTCATTTTTCCAGTGTCCACTTTCTTTGCAGTAGGCACATTGGTCTCTGGCCAGAGGCACACTTCTGGCACTTGTCCCCCCTTTTTGAGGTGGCCCTTCTCGTCTGGTGGGGTCAGGATTTCCCAAGGCTGCTGCCAGTAGGAAGGCCTGATGTTTTATTCGCTTCTTGGCTTCTTGTTCGGCGGCTTCATCTCAATTGACGAATACTTTGTTGGCGACTTCCAGTAGTTGAGAGATGTTCATGTCCACAAACCCTTCTAATTTTTGGAGCTTTCTTTTAATGTCCGTTGCTGCCTGTAAGACAAAGCCAGCATTCACCAACCTCTGGTTTTCCGGAGCTTCTGGGTCAAAAGGAGCGTAGATTCTGAAGGCCTCACAAAGCTGTTCATAGAAATCTCCCGGAGATTCATCAGGCTTTTGAGTAACTAAAGTTGTCTTTGTCATGTTTGTGGTGAGTCATTTTGCCCCCTCTCAGACCCCCCGGAGGAGCACTTCCCAATATTGCTGGAGTGCAGACAGTCCCTGATCAGTGTTGAAGTCCCAGTTCGGTTGGGTCTCTGGTGCTGCCTCTCATACCCCATCTTCCAGGTTTAAAACACCAGTAGGGGCCTGCTCCTGAAGCTACTTTTGGGTTTTCATCAGAATCCGTTGTCTCTCCTCTGTATTAAACAAAGTCAGGAGGAGTTGGCGGCAATCATCCCAGGTCGGATGATGGGTTTGGAAAATGGTTTCTGTGAGATCAATAAGGGCCTGGGGCTTTTCCGAGTAGGAGGGGGTTTGGTGCTTCCAGTTTAAGAGGTCTGTAGTTGTGAAGAGCTGGTAGTATAATACAGACTTCTCCGGTTGGATGGCCCCATTCTCGCCGATCTGGGCTAGACCCTGTGTTTCACGGAGGGGCATCTGTAACTCAGGTTGTGCCGACCAGAGTCTTCTTGCTAGTTGAGTTGCAGGGCTTTCCTCAGGGAAGGTCAGTGTTCCCGGAGGGACCAAAGGTGGAGGTGTTTCTGGGAGATCTGCCTGCATTCCCGGGCTAGGAGGAGAGGCTAGAGTGGCCAGAGCATATGGTGGTGAGGGTGGTGGTGGGTCCTCCTCCGAGAACCTTGATGAATGACTGGCTTCCAGAGCCCCATTCCCTGTGCATCCAAGACCCTGCTCTGTCCCTTTTTTCAAACACACAATCGAACCCCAGGGGGAAGAGTCTGGGCTATCTCCAACCAAGAGTCGATGTAGGGAAACTGATCAGGGTGTCCAGGAGTTCCAGTGATCACCAGCCACACTGCACAGACCCTGGCTATATCCAGGTTCCCTTCTGAGGGCCACTCAACATTAAAAGTGGGCCACTCTACTACACATAAGGTTCAGGGGGTGCCGGGGTTCATCCAGATGCCATAATCTCTGGAAAAACCCTTCTTGAAATTCTTGAGCATGCAGTTTAAGACAGTAGGTTTTGACTGTGATAAGCCCATACCCTACATCGGTGGCACAAGACAGACAAGGGAAGGGGTCGCCTCTTTCAAAGCCACTCAGATGCCCACCTGTCCGTGTCTCTCGTGAGAACTTAGGCTCGTCTTAGCTAATACGCCCGGGTAAATTTCAGGGTGGCCATTATGCCATATGACGTAGCCATGGAAAACAGGTTAGGGCCCACGTGGGCTCCGTAGCATAACGCTTTGAAGTCACAGACTGGTACGGCAGACACAAGCCTCTGCCGTCCTCACTCACTCACGCAGTCACTCAGAGGTTATGCAGTCCCTCCCACAAGAATTTTGGTACTCGAGATTTCAGGAGGTGATCAGTCTCCTCATCCACCTGGAGATGGGCCTGAGGGCTTGGCACCCAGGGCATTACCTTTCCGGACTCTTCTGGCACTGTTCAGTCTGCCTCCCCACTGAGTCAGGCCGGGATGTAGGGACGCGGCCTGCGAGGACCACCTCAGAAGGAGGTCCTGTCAAGAGGACAGGCGGCACCCACCTAGTTTGCTAAGAGATTACTCTCTCTCAGCCATGCCCATCAGCCCCAGGCCGGAGGCACAACGGGCCTCCATGGTTTGGGTCTTTCCCGGTCAGGGAACCAAATGTTGTGGCCAGCAGAAAGAAAGCCAAACGGCACTCTTGGGAGTATGGATGAACAAAGTTTTATTATGAGTGGGCCCAGAGGAGAGTCAAGTCTCCAAAAAAATCTGAGCCCCGTTTTCCAACTTTCATAAGTTTATATAGGTACACTAAGCAGGCAAATTCCTGAGCAAGTGGGCAGGCAGGGTTACAAAGGCAGGGAAGCAAGGTTAGCTTATCTTTCCAAAAGCAGAAGGCCATTAGGGAAGAAAAGAGTCATTATCTGTTTAGAGTTGTAAATTTCAATTCAAAGGGGCAGCCTAGTGCTTATCTTCCTGATGTGGATTCCATGGAGAAAAGAGGGGGAAAGGAGGGGAGAAAGGGACCAGGGACCAAGGGGAGTTTATTTTCCTAAAGCTGTGGGTTTCTGCAGAGGGGGGTGTTAGGGTCCTGGCACTTCCCTTATCAATAACACTCCAGGCTGAGTTCAACAGGCTTCACATCAAGGAAATCCCAAGTTAAGACCTTTTCTAAGAGAATGTGATTTAGTCAATAAATTCTTACCGATGATGTCTACCTATATCTGCTCCAGCCTATACCTTTCTGTGCTTTAAAGAGTTGTGCACTTTTGCAGCTTCATTTTAAATTTAAGCCTTTCTTGAAAATTCTGGAAATTACTCAATTCTGTGTCTTAATAGTTTCCCCATATAGAGCAAAACTATCTTTGTGGAGACAGAGATATTGTATTTTATATCTAAGCATGTGCTCCCTAACTCTATTGTACTTTAGCCATTTTGTTCATACAACAGGATCAAGTAAAGAAACTAAGGGAAGCATAGGGAGCCCCTAAAATTTTAACAGAAAATCTACTGGGACTACTCTGATCTGATAAACATATTTTGCAAATAAGAAATATTTACCCAATGGAAATAAATATTCTATATGCTCATATTTTTTCCCATAAGGATAACTTTATCATTAGAAATGGCTTTATTCTTACTTTTCAGTTTCAAGTCCCATTCAGGCTCAATAATCTTGCCAAATGCCCAGCTAATTTTTATATTAATTTTTAAATTTTTTTAAAAAGATACTTAGATTACACAAATGTTACACAAAAAACATAGGGATTCCCATATACCACCTCCCACAACCTCCCACATAAACATCCTTCATTAGTGTGGCACATTAATTGCAATTGATTTACCCAATGTAAATAAATATTCCATATGCTCTGTTTTTTTCATAAGGATAACTTTATCATTTAGAATGGCTTTATTCTTACATTTCAGTTTCAAGTCCCATTCAGGCTCAATACTATTGCCAAATGCCCAGCTAATGATCTACGCTTAAACCAATATGGAATAGTATTAATCACAAATGTAATCTGTTGTTTTAAAAAAGTAAAAATGTTTTTCAACAGTCTAACTCAATGTTTCCTTCCAGGGAAATTTAATAGGAGAGAAAGTAACAAAAAGTACATTTTCAAAAATTGTTTTAAAACATTCTCTCTCAAGTTATTCTTCCTACTATTGTAATTAGTTGTGATATACATATATATATTTAACTATTTTGAATTTATGTCTTGGTAAATGATGTATGAAACTTTTTTGAAGTGTATTATGTTGTATTCATAACACTGACAAACTCAGGATTGCATTTTTGGTCCTGGAAGAAATATTTTCTCTATAATTGAAGCTACCATATTTTGAGTGTTTTTCTCAAATACAAATGAATAAGCTTTTTGATATTCCAAAGCTGAACTCTTAGCTTAAAACTGAATCTGTGAGACTAAATAAAAAAACTGGAGCATTCAGAAGATTTAAGTGTCAGTTTGAAAAGTCCACATATTAAAATACCTTCTGTAAACTAATAAATTAAGAAAGAAGATTTCTGTGCTTCCCGTGATTCGGACTGTGGAGATAACATCAAAACTGGAGAAGAATTATCATAGTAAGAAAAATCAACTTTAATTGAGTCCTATTTTACCTAGAGTTTCTCATAAAACAATCCTGGCCCAACTTTTTTTTCTTGTTTGATTTCTATTTCATCTGAAATTAATGTGCCTACTCTAAGTTTTGTGTATTTTCTCTGGCAATTGAGCATTATTTTTACCTTCATGTTTAATTTTTTATGGTATGACTCTGCACACTGATGTATAGTTTTTGAAAATTGAAACAGGTTTATGTCTACTTTGATAATGGAGTTTAAATAATTTACCCTAATATCCCCAACCAGTATATTTGTTCTGCCTTTAGTTACCTTAATAATTCATTGCCTTTTGGAGGGACACTTCACTTTCTGTTTTATGATGGAAATATTTTGTTTGATTTATCATTTTCAGTGATTTATTCATGTATATTCCAGTTTTGATTCTTAGAGCTTCCTTTTATATTTTCTAAAACAGTCATTAGCCTATATATCAATAATACTTAAAGGCAAAAAAAATAATGTATGTCACATACCATCCTAAGCATTGCAGATACAAAAATGAATACCAAGTTCTCTCTATCATGCAGTATTCCATTGTATTGTGGAGAATGAAAGAAAATAAACAGATTTTTATGATATTATGAGAAACATTCTTTCAGCAAACCTCTTAATGGCACTTTGCTATATACATGATATTGTGAGGATATGGAGAATGGGTCTCTATCCAGTCCAAGAGACAGTTAAGGATGTTTTTCTGAAGCAGATGATGCCTGAAAGGTGAGCAGGAATTAAGGAGTCTAGGGGAAGGGCATTAAAATGATATATGTTTACAAAATCACAAAGGCAAGAATAACGCTGTGATCTATGTGGAAGGAATAACCAAATAATTCTTAAAATATCACATTATATATCTTTTTCTCTTTAAACCGTTTCCTGATTACTCCAAGCTTCAGTTAGATACATTTCTATATGCTTTTATGGCATTTTTTAATGATATTTTTATATAATTCTAGGATTTTTTATTTTCATTTTGCAATTGCTTTTTCCAAAAAGTGTTGTCTTTTGTAAGAAATCATTTATAACCTCTAATAACAATATGTAGAAGCAGCAGAATTTTGGGGTGACTTTATGACTTTATCGTTTACATATCTTATATAACATACATATCTTAGAATAGTCTCCTACATTTGTGGAGTGCAGGGTGACTCTTCCATCTAGTGGGCCACTAATGATTTTATGAAGCAATAAAGGGATTTGTAAAATCTTCCATGACTGTTATCCATGTTTCAGAGTTGTGAGCCTTTAGTTCTCTGTATTATACAAAGAATTGGTTCATTAATTTGGAATTTCCCTCCTGTTCTTTATCCAAACATTCCTCTGAAATACTAACAGATAGTAATTCTTTTATTTTCCTCTAACTAAATATAACAAAATATATCAAACCCAATGTGGCAGTTTGATATTTATGAATTCCAAAATGAGATATAGATTATATTTGTAAACTGGTCTGTTCCTCTAGGCATGATAATCTTTGATTGTATTATATTCAGCTGAGATGCTTTTGATTAAATTATTTTAAGATTAGGGCTTTGAATGGACCACATCATTAGGGTGACACAGTTTGAGTCCCCACCCCCTTTTTGGGCTCTGTTTATACGGATATTCATTCAAGGAACACACAGAGAAATACACAGATAAACAGAGAGTGCTCCATATACCTGGAAGAGGAGAGAACTTGTCAGCTTTGATCCTGTGGCCCAGGGAAGAGAGATGAGCTATTCACCTAATAGTTTAAAGCTGACTTTGTGAAGAGAACAGAGCAGCTGAGCCAAAAAGAAATGAGCCCTCCAGCCTACAGCTGAGAAGGGAAGAAGCTGGGCCTCTAGAGCCTTAAGAGAAGAGGAAGGCTGAATCTCGCAGGCATCACCTGCCAAATTGCTTCAACATGTGACAACAGATTTTGGTATAGAAGTACCCCTTATGGTACTATGAGTTGGAATCTTTAGGGCCTTGTAACTATAAACTTCTACCCCAAATAAATACTCTTTATAAAAGCCAACAGAGTTCTGGTACTTTGCATCAGCACCCCTTTGGCTGACTAATGCACCCAACTATATCTGCAAACTTCTTATCCTCCTTTCCTGATGTTAAATGACAAGTCCAGTTTGCTGAGGTAGATCCCTGCAGGTTTGCATGTGCGTTGTGAAAGGTGGCTCTTACCACACCAGGTTTTTTCTAGGCAAGTATAGAGGATAATTCATCCATTTCTCACCATTTTATTACCAATCTCTTTTTCTCTTTCAAATAGTTTATAGCAGCATCTAAACATGCATTATTTTCTACAACCTTACAACAAGCAAAGAATTAAGAATTAAATAAACAAAACCCCAACTCTAAACACCAAGAACTCACCCAACTTCTACTCTATATTTTCTTGCTTTTACAGTTAAACTTCCCTAAAGTCATACTCTGCATCAATTTCTCCCTTTAATAGTCTCTCCCTTTTACTCTTTAACCCACCCCAGTATGAATTTGGCTTAGGTACTTCAAAAATAAATGATTCTCTCTGAAAGTCATCTATAACCTCCAGGAAGCTGATTACATAAAATAATAATAACTAATGAACTAAATAAATAAATTTAAACTTCATCTTATTTGACCCTCAGGAAACTAACAGCGCTGTTACAAGTTATAGTCATTTCTCCCTAGGACTGCTTTGGTAGCTGCCTATCTGATTTATTTATATTTATTCTTGCTGCTTTTTATCTGGTCTCCACATTGTTTCTATGCCCTAATTCTCCTTAGAAACTTTTAGTGTCTTCTTATTATTTTTAGAATAAATTTGCTCACAGGTCTATAGACCCTGTGACGTAAACAGACTCATTGTATGTCATATCCGATTTTCACCACATTTAGGGAATCCAGAATTATTTGTCCTCTTTTATTATTTTGAATATGCTATGATTCCTCTCATTTCAGTGTCTGCAAATTCCTGGAATTCTGCCACACACACACACCGTAGTTAACTCCTACACAAACATTTGGATTCAGTAAATACCAGTATTGCTTCAGGCAATCCTCCCTGACACCAAGACTAGATTAATTCCCCCCAATCTATGATCTCATATCCCTGTGTACTCTTGCTTTAAAGCACTCACCCCAAACTATAATTTTAAGTTTGTTTTATTATTTATTTAGTATTTAGTATTTTCCCCCTTTCCCATTAGAACACATTTTCCATGATAGCAGGATAGCATTATGCCCACCACATTTTGAAATACCGTAGAAGCTCAATATATATTTTAGAATGTATAAATATTTTTCACTTTAAGAATATTTAAAGAAACAAATTAACCACTCATGTTTTGTACTTAAGAAGAATTCAAACACTGTAATAAACTTGTCCACATGTTATAGGCTCATCATGGTTTCATAATGAAGATATTTTCTTGCTTATGTAAATTCTCAGGTTACTTCCGGAGGAAACATGTCTCTGAGTTAATCTCCTTTCTCATCTTTTGGGATTTAACATCTTAGGGATTCAGATATCTCTGTGGGCCTTTCCCTCCTCAGGTCTCCAAAGGATGTCTTTATCCTTAGATCATTGAACTAATTATTAACATAAATTCCAGGAGCCTATAATTTCTGTGTCCTGTATCAGCTGAGAACATGTTATCTCAAGTGCAAACCCCTTTCTCAGAAAGTTTGTTTTCACCCCCTACAAAACCTCTACCAGTGACAAGACTTCACACTGAGTTTCTGCTCATAAGCACAGTAAGTACTGAAACCTTAGCATACCCACTGGCTAAATCCCAGAGCATTCCTTTCCTCATCCTAAACTTTTCCTTTTGTTGTTTTGGGAACATGCTGCAGCAGGGACTGGCCACAAAGTAGGATAGACCTACAATTTGAAAAAATCAGGGTCGTATAACGTTCTAGAAATTACCTTATCTTTAAAACAGCTAACCAGTTGTTATTTAGTCTCTGCTGTCTTATCTTCAGGGTGAATATAATAACAGTTTTACATAACAGACCCCCATTCTATTTTTTGCTCACCACAAATTGTTAAGAAATATTAAAAAGAGTTTATTTTCCTTCTGTGTAATAAAATCTGCTCCTTAACTGTTTCATTCAATTATTAAACTGAGAATGACATAAATAAAGTAGAAAAAACATTAAAGACACAGGCTGTGTGTTTAATACAAAGATATGTAATAATAAGTGAATGTTTGGCAGAAACACCTGGGCTTGCATAGTTAAATGGCTTATGCACTTCCAAGCTCTCAGAATGGAGCTACTATGCTGAACTTCTTCAGAACTCCTATCTAAATGCCCAAAATAAAACTAGCTTCACCTCTGTTTGTGCCTGTTACACATTAAAATTTTCTATAGATACATATTATTTCACTTTTCCTCATTTTACATCTATCATTAAAGAAGCATGATTTAATCTATTATTAGCGAGCATATGTTTATACAAACTTAAAGGCAGGAAGAAATATCTGAAAGGAAATGCATCTAGTTGTTAATAAGAATATTCTCTTGAAGGTTGTATGACAAGATAAAAGGGGACTTTTCTTTTCTTTCAGATTTTTTTTCTATATTTAAAAGCAGTTATACCAGGAATAAATGTACAATAAATTTAATTAAAATTGCTGGCAATACTAATTTTAAGATGCTTTTTAAACTTTGGTACCTATTTTCCCCCATGTTTTTTTTCTTCATACACCTGAAATAGTTTCCAATATGCAAACATTTTGACAATGAAATGCCTAAAAAATCAATTAATTTAACAGCAATTATTATGTGTCTGTGAAGTATAGGATAAAAAGAGGTTAATACCAAGAGATGACACTCAGTGGGTTTGTATCATATTTGAGTACCTTATATGCTACAAAGGAGTTTGAACTTTATTTGATAGACAATGTGAAGGCATGAATGTGTTTTAAGCAAGGGAATACCAGGTTTAGAAAGATCAAACTACTGGCAAAAAAGATAGAAGCAGGGGGGTTCCATCAGAAGCAGTTGTACAATAGAGAAAAAGTGCATGACTTTTCCTTGAATTACTTCCACAAGCTAAGGAAGCAATTCTTTGGAGGGGTGAGGGAAGGGGGAAGCTGATTTTCTGGTTTAGGTTAGGCTGACTGTGTGGTTACTTGGACAATTGTGCAGGATAAAAAGTATCTGAAGAGCAACAGAATTTGAGGAAAGATAATGAGTCTAGTTTTGAACATGATTCTGAGTATCCCATGGCAGTTATTTCGTATAATTCTTGTTTGTTGTTTCTAGGATAGTAAGCATATTATTACTTGTATCTAAATTCTGTATTTTTATGTCTATTTAGGTGCTCTACGATTCTACCAGGAAAAAAACAACAACAACATTACTTCCTATTTATGTCTCCATAGTATGGCTCCTTAAATTTACAAAGTCAGTCAGTATGGCTTAACTTCTTTTAAGCTAGTCTTTGTAACCTCCTCAGAAGCCCACACAAGGTATAATGTAGAAGAAAAACTTCCTCTCTCTCAATTTGCAATAAGCTTTTTCTCAGTAACTCCTTAAAAGTCCATATTATCAAGGTTTTAGAAGCCCAAATAAACCATTATTGGACATACATCAACATGGAACGGTGCAGCTACAAAATTTTATCTCTACTAATTCATCATTTTTATAAATCCAGCCAATATCAGTTAATAAAAAATCTGAGTCAAGCAAGATTGGGTAAAATGTGAGGGAAACAAAAATATCTGTTGATCCCAAAAAATATTTCAAAGGACTAAAGAAAGATTATGAAAAAAAACTGGAAAGAAGTGTATTTATACAGTAGCCCTAACCTGGGATAACTGAAGACAAGATAAATAGAGACTTGTGGTCCACGTTGAATTTTCTCTCTGGATGGTAAACATTGGTAATTACTTTTAAGTTTTTCCCTAGAGTTTTATTATTAGAATAGGTGGACTACAGAATTCATTCTGTTACAGCAAAAAATTGCATTATGTGGAGACAATTTTAAAATGGTGTTTAATTGTGATTATGCCTGGAGACAGCAACATTGAATATTTTTTTCCTTAGGAAAATATGTCTGCTTCACTTAAAATCTCAGCTCAAAATTCCAGGTGTCTGAGTTCATCCTGATGGGATTCCCGGGCATTCA
>JAKSZT010027173.1:0-43151 GCA_026826555.1 Tolypeutes matacus | reverse complement strand
AAAATTAAACAAGTTAAAGGTTTACAGAAAAATCATTCAGAAAATAAAGAGTTCCCATATATCCCCCATATTATTAACATCTGGCATTAGTGTGGTACAATTGTTACAACTGATGAAATAATATTATTATAATTGTACTATTAACTATAATCTGTGGTTTCCATTAGGGTTCACTGTGTTGTATAGTCCTATGCTTTTACTAGTTTTATTTCCAGTAACATATATACAATCTAAAATATATAGTCACAACTTTTAACCTTGCACTCTGGATAATCACATTAAGTCAAGGCAATTCCAAACAAATTTAAATGATTAATTTTGCTTGGAGTCTTGAAAAAATGATTCTTGAAACTCAACAAGAAGAACAAACATCTAAAGGTAATAATGATATACTGAAGGTGTGCCTACCCTCCAGAAAGTAAAACTTATTATAAAACTGTTACACCTTTAACAATGAAGCAATGATGGAAGAATAGACAGATTATTTGAACACAATAGTATAAGTACAAATACCCAAGCATATATTCACTGTGCTAAATGATAAATACAATTTCTATTGACAGTCAATAAAATAGATTATATAATAAAATAATATAGAAATTATTAAGTAAATCTTATATTCCACATCATTCATGATGTTTTCATGTCTGCCAATGCCAAATCTACATTTCTTTTATTTTAGTCTATTTCACACACTTAAAAGGTTTAAAGAGTAATACAGCATACATTCATGCATCTACAATGTAGATTATGAAAAAAATGCTACAAAAACAGAGCCTGATACATAGCTCACTAATGTGACATTTATTTTCCATAGTCATCAGAGATATCCAACAAGCTAAATATTAGGGTTATTATTCCCATTACTTCACTGTGAGAAAATAATAGAATTATCTTAAAATAGTCATATTTTCCTTTTGTATTCATAATACCTTTTGCACTTTGTCCCTGAAAATGCAATATTCAGTTATAATTAGCTGCTTCTCAGTCTTTTAGATTATGGGTTTCCTGAAGTCTGGTATTATGCCTTATTCACTTGTACTATTCAGTGCCAATTACATCTTCTGATACATATTTGATCCTCAATAAATATTTGAGTGGATGCCTGACTACATGTATGAATAAATGAACAGCGTTCCAAAGATCTTGCAAATTTATTTGTTTTCTGTTTATATGATCCTCATTCTCCAAAAACCATGTTACACACTGAGTCATCTAGACTGGAATCTGAAAAAGATCATATTCTACGTGTAAGCTGAATCTCAGTCCTTAGAAGAAAGAAGAGATGTGGACACTGGAGTTCCAAAATGGAAAGAATGCCCTGGAAGATCATGAGTTTCTGGCAATAAACAATATATAATTATATAATGAAATATTGACTCTGGAGAAGATTAATATATTGTGTAGGAAGGAAGGCTAGCTACTTGTTTCATTTTTTTCCAAGCATAAAAAAAAACTTCTGTGGAAGACAACCCTGTGCCAAAGCATGAAGGCCACCTGTTTGGAAGATGATATTTTTCCTTATCAATCCTTCTTTTGTCAGCCTGGAAAGAATTAGCAGGAAAATCTGGTCATATGTCTTACTTTCCTGGAAATTCATGTATACACAAAGGGTTGTTGACTAAATGAGGTAAGTGTAAGATCATACTGATACTGTACTGGCCCTTGGAATAATTTGTATATAAAACTCATCACTCTTAGAAAATCAGGAAAAATACAAAGTCATTGGCCATAAAATAGATATATTAGTTTAAAAATATCTTCTCTTGAAGTAAATCCTTGAGAAACTTGTGCTGTGTGTGGTGGCCTGCCACCTTTCCCTGGTTCCCACAAATACATCCTGTGCTTAGGACCAGATGTGCTGGCCTGGCAAGATAAAACACAATCCTGTAATAGATAAAAGAACTGCCAATACATTCCTTCCCCTGTCGTCCAGAGCATCTATAAATACTCACTGGAGACTGTCTGATTAAGGTGGAAATGTTTTGTGGCATCCAGGTCACAACCCAATGGTATATCTGTCCTCTAGCAGGGAATGGGTGGGGGTCCTCCACTACAGCACACACAGACAAGAGGGAGTGCCCCACATAAAACATCTCCCTGCCTCTCTCACAGAATGAAACACAATGGCTATGGGGAACTGGTGCCCACTAGTGAAGATGACTTTTCTCTGTCTCTTCCCTATGTGAGTAAAACATTATTCCATTAGTGCTGTGTGAGCTGCACTTCTCTTGGTAAACCCAATACCTGTATTGGAGTGGGTTGAAATCTCTTTAAGTGTCTCTCCTTCTAACTGACACTGTGGCTTTCCCATGGGATATGGGCTCCCAGACTTAATAAGTCACTTAGCAGTTATCCTCATCTTTTTCAAACCTAATCCCAGATCCAGATGATCCTGGGCTCTCACAGCTATCACTGTCCTAAGAATTGCAACTCTTATTGCAAGTATTTTTGCTCTAGGAAATTGCTGGCTGCATATTAATAAACACATAAATATAAAATCATACATACATACAGGTATAAATAAAAGGGTGTGTGTGTGTTCATATTCTCAACTTCTTGAATTGATAAGTAAATATTTATTTATGACCACTTTTTTCTCCTATTTCCAACACAGGATTTCTTTTTTATTTATTTATTTATTTTTAAATGATACTTAGATTACATAAATTTTTACATTAAAAAATATAAGGGATTCCCATATGTCCCACTCTCCAGACCTCCCACTTTTCCCCACATTGACAACTTCTTTCATTAGTGTGGTACATTTATTGCAACTGATGAACACATTTTGGAGCATTGCCACTAAGCATGGACTATAGTTTATATTGTAGTTTACACTCTCTCCCACTCAATTCTGTAGGTTATGGCAGGATATATAATGGCCTGTATCGGTCACCACAATGTCATCCAGGTCAATTCTAAGTCCTGAAAAAATGCCACCAAATTACACTTCTTTTTCCCTCCCCCTGATTTCAACTTCTAGTGGCCACTGTCTCCACATTAATGATATAAATTCTTCCATTGCTAGAATCACAATAAGTCTATAGTAAAGTACCAGTAAGTCCACTCTAGTCCATATTTTATTCACAAATCCTGAGGATTCTGGGATGGTGATGCCCACTCCACTTCTAATTGAGAGGGGACTTCGATCCCATATGGCTGATGAATGTACTTCTCTTGTTTGCAGTTGTAGACTCTCTTGGTTCCTTGTTGTGGTGGTTGTCCATCCTCACCTCCCCATCAGCTGTCCTGAGTGAGTCCAGTGAACGGGAGAGTAGGTGTTGCAACTCCCCTGAGGCTCAGGGCCCAGTCAGCACATGGACTGTCCAGAGATTCAACTCTACTGGATGTGCACCTACCAACTCCAGCACCAACTATAGGTTCAAACAAAAGGGACAAAAGAGGCATGTGTAGAGAAGTCACATCTGAGTCCAATTCTGTCAGCCTTGGGAGCATAATCTCCAAAGTAAGGCACCAAACTCCAGAGCTATCCACCGTGACCACAGGGCCTGGGTGTCTCCAGAGCCCTCAGGAGCCCTACTGTTTGGGGTAGTGTCCACTTTGGCTGTCTATGAGATCCTGCTGAGACATGTATAAGCATTACCTCTCTGATGACCTCCCGACTTACTTTGAAGTCTCCTAGCATTATAAACTTATTCATCTTTACCTTTTACCCCTTTCATTCAAGTTTTTTTTCCAGTTATATCAACAGCCTGTGCTTGGTAGTAATCCCTCAGTGCCAGGGAGGCTCATCCCCAGGAGTCATGTCCCTTGCTGGGGGAAGGTAATGTATCCACATGCTGAGTGTGGCTTAGAGAGAGGCCACATTTGAGCAACAAGGAGGCTCTTGGGAGACAACTCTTAGGCACCCCACAACAATAAGCTAAGTTTCTATTTCAAAAGCAAAGTCTCATAAGCATAGTTGTCAATATCAAGGGCCCATCAGTGAATCATCCTCCTTCACCAGTCATTGCCACTGCACTTGGGGGACTGTTGCTGCTCCATTAGAGAATGTGATGAAGCTCTCCAGGATGGGAATTCAATATTCTCTCAGTTATTGTGTCAGTCTTCACCTACTGTGACAATGCCCCATGAACATTTGCGCATATTTATATACCTTATATGTATGCCTAGGTGAACTTCCTCAGATTTATCCCCCATCACTGGCCCCACACACCATATATCCTCCCCTGCCATAGTTGTAACCCTTCTGTGATCCAAAACTTCTTCAAAAATGAAGTGAAAAATGTTGCCAAATTCAATTAATAGGAAAAAGAAATAACAACAGTAGGTTTAAACATAAGAAATAAAATACATAATACTTTAGAAAAACTTAAACTAAAATAAAGTTTAAAAATGAGGTATTAAAAAATGAAAAATATTAAAAAATATTTTTTGATGTTTTGTCTTTCATCACTGTGATATCTGTTGTCCTATATTTTCAGTGGCATTTTCTTCCATTTCTTCCCCACTGTTTTCCTTTATTTTTATTTTTATTTTTATTTTTTGTCCGTAGAGAGAAAGTCACTCTACCTGGCTTTTGCTTTCAAGCGCCCTGGATTGTCTATTGACCTTTCCTATGAAGATTCAAGACCTGGAGATCAATTAACTTACCATATGATGACTTTATATGAAAATGGTATACTGAATATTTAAGAGGTTTGGCTGAGTTCTTCTAAATACTTCAAAAACTTGAAAGTGGTTAAAACGGGAAATTTTGAGTTGTGTGTATGTTACTATAATAAAAAAAATTAAAACTCCCAGATAATATTTGATATTTGGCTTGCTAGGATGGCAAAAACAGTAACCTCTAGTCCAAGGATATGAATTGCTGGAGAAAGTGGGAGATAAATTAAAACTTTCCCCATTGGTCCCTGGGGTGTGTGAAGAGTATAGATACTTCCTCTTAATCAAAAAGCCAAATATTCTCATGCGGATCTGTTTAGTATTAATGCCATAGTCCAGTGGGTTGAGAACAGGGGACATGAGAAGATAAAGATTTGCAAGTATAATGTGGACCTGGGGAGGTACTCAGTGGCCAAAGCAGTGGGTGAAGGGGGAAAAAAGACAGGGATATAGAAAACAAGAATCACACAAATGTGGGCTCCACAAGTGCTAAATGCTCGGAATTGAGCATCTTTAGAGGGGAGGCAAAGCACATCCCTCAGGATCAGGCCATAAGAGGTAGCAATGAGGACCACATCCATGCCAGTGACTGAAAGTGCCACTGTGAGACCATAAATAGTGTTGGGCCTGATACTGGCACAGGCCAGATTGGCAATGCCCATGTGTTCACAGTAAGTATGGGGTATAATGTGATGTCCACAGAAGGGTAAGCGTTCAATGAGGATGACAAAGGGGAAAACAAAGAGAAGGCCTCGCACCACACATGCTAGACCAATCTTTCCAATCACAGTGGCATTGAGGATGGATGTGTAATGAAGTGGGCGGCAGATTGCCACATAGCAGTCAAAAGCCGTGGCCATCAGGACAGCTGACTTGGTGGCAAAGATGGTGTGAACAAAAAACATCTGGATGAGGCAGCCATGAAAGGAAATTATGTGGGACCTAAGCCAGAAGATTGTTAGCATTTTGGGCAATGTGGTCAAACAGAATACCAGGTCAGTGATGGAAAGTAAGCACAGGAAGAGGTACATTGGTTCATGAAGAGCTCTGTCTGTCATGATGATATAGAGAATGGTGCCATTGCCAACCAGAGCAAGGATATACATAGAGCAGGAAGCGATGGCAACCCAAACATGCTGGTCTTGCACCCTGGGATTCCCAGAAGAATAAATGTAGAAGGGTGGAAAGCAGTGTCATTGGGAACAGATACAGAGTTCATAATGATGCAGGGAACAGAAGGCTTAATCTTCCTAAAATTGGTTAGAAAATGAATGGCGTGATCTTAGATGCCATTTATTTCTCCTAAATATCCATGCAATTTCTTGCTTTCCATTCATTCACCCAAATGTTGCTGGAATTCGTGCGTTCATTATTTTGTTCCTGGGTTATTAAAATAACTTTATAACTAATATGCCCACTTCCAGGGTTAACATTGTCCAGTGAAGACTTCTGCATAAATATTTTAACATGCAAATACAGTCATTTTTAATGCAAATATAAGCTTTCAAAGGGAATCTATTGCTTAGTGGATGTTGTACAGAGTATTTTGTATTAACCACCTCTGTCTACCTCCACCATTTTCTACCATGTCTGTGCCATGGATGCTGACCTCTATGGGTCTACATCAACAGAGCCCTTTGCCCTTTCACTTCTGACTGGGTTCGGTAAAGGAAAACACCAATAGAATACTGGAGGGAGGAAGAACAGTGGGTTCAGGGTTGCTGCCAGCCGGCTGGAACCTTATATAAACTGCCTTCTCTGGTTTGGGTTTCATCTGGGCACTATGTCCTCCCCTTTTCTCTTCAGATCTAAAGGTTGTAATAGTGCCTGGATTACTAGTCCAGGGGTGCCACACAAGCACTTCTGATTTCACTACCTATCCACAGCTATGTAAATGGTTTCCTTATTACATTCTCCTTAAATTACCCAATTTGAGTACACAATCTCTTTCTTGCTGGCATACTGAATGATACAGGTTCAATGGCATACCAAGCTCTTCTTGATCTTGCTCTTTTAGGTACCTACCTAGCATTATTTACTGCCGCACTCCATGTAGCCGTTTGGCAATTTGATGTAATTATGAATTCCAAAAATAAAATTGGATCATGCTTGTAAACTGATCTGTTAATCTGGGCATGATTAAGTTATGATTAGGGCATTGACTGGGCCACGTCGGTAGGGTGTTGAGCCCCACCCTTTGGTGGGTGGGGGAATCGAATATAAAAGGCAAGACAAAGGACAGAGGGAGCTGTTTTTGAGTTGCAGTTCTGAAGTTGGATTTTTGATGTTAGAGGCCCCAGGAGAAGAGAAGTGAGCCATTCACCTGATAGTCTACAGCTGACCTTGTGGAGGAAACAGAGGAGCTAAGCCCGGAGAGAGGAACCCAAGAAGCCTGAACCCTGGCAAACGTCAGCAGCTGTCTTGCTCCAACACGTGGCAAAGGACTTTGGTGAGAGAAGAAACTTACACTTTATGGCCTGGTAACTGTGGACTTCTACCCCAAATAAATACCCTTTATAAAGACCAACCCATTTTTGGTATTTCACATTAGCACCCCTTTGGCTGACTAATACACTCCATTACACACTTCATGTTCCAGTCACATCTAAGTGTTCTGAAATGTAAAAAAAATTATGTTTTCTTATACCTGAATGTCTTTTCTTGTGGTACTTTTTATGCCCAGAAATGCTATTGTATTATTATAATGGTGTTTCCACTTGAGAGCTTTCCTCTGTGGATAAGATGAAGAGTTGCCTTTCTTTTTCTAGATCCCACCATGCAATTTCATTCTATATACTCAAATAGGTGTATACATTTCTAGTCTAATCTAATCTACCTATATGGTACATCTATCTGCTTTCTAGATTGGCCACATGCTTTAGTTTGAGTACAAAACACACTCTTTCATCTACCTTAGTCTGCTTGGTCTGCTTTAGAGTATAAGCTCTGATAGGGGCCTGTCAGGCCAGGGGCCACATAAATGTGTATTCAGGAAAATCTCTAAGGAAACAAAGCGTGCAATAGAAAGGGAAGAAGGTTGGAGACTGAGGGCTCACAGGTGAGTTAAATCAGGGCACTCTTCTCAGTGTGCCTGGACTTTGGTTTGAGGTTATGACAAAATAAATAGAGATGGGAAAGAAAGAATATTGGAACCAGATTGCCTTGGGAGAAAAAAAAAAAAAAAATATATATATATATATATATATTTGTATATGAAGTCAAATCATCATTCTTACCTTGTAGAAATCCAGTATTTGGGATTCAAATATCCTCTTTTTCAAAACGGACTTTGACATTAAGTTCATACAATGGTTCTCACCAAAAAAGGAATTTTGAATGTGGATGCACATAAGAAGGAATCAAGTCTTTCTATAGCAGTTACAAAGATTATCATTCCCTACATCCCCTGTCCACTGGAAACTTCATTATTAAAAGGCTAATAGTGCATTATGAATTTTGTTTTCATAGATGAACTATGCATTTCTCATTTGCTGCTGCAAGTTTATTTATGCTAAGTCAGTTACTATAAAGTAGTAGGAAATATTTATATTATATAAGAAATATCAATTACATTATTCTATACTATATGCTAATATAATTTTAATAGTATATTATACATTATAATAGTGTCATTATATTAATAGGAAATAATTATTATATTTCAATTGGTAATAGAATTATTATTTTGTTTGTATTTTAAACCCTAATAAAAGAGTTTACTGTCAATTGTACTGTAACTTTATATAACCATAAAAATTTTTAAATTACTTAAAAATGAGAAAAAAGAGATTATAAAACATTTCAATAATCATCTTGGAGAAGTATAAATCTTTCCTGTTTCTGTATTGGTCATACCTGAGATTTTTGAACAATAGATGACTCTTTGGACTTGTAATTTAGTTGGGGCATAAGTTACCAACCGTCCGCATTTCAATAATTATACGACGATTGACTCCCAAATGTTACATCCTGAAAAGTGGTCATCTGGAAGTTGCTTGTTCATCACTAGTGACAGTGAACTATGTCTTTTGGAGGCAGACATTCTCAACTTCAGACCCTCTGAGTCTGAGAATGTTTTCTCTTTTTATTGGGCTAATGTCTGTAACCACAACCGTCATCAAACCAGCATGATTACTTTCTAATGTCTCAGACTTCCAATTTTATCAACACTTTTGTCCTTTCTAAGTCTACTTTTTCATTTCATTCCTTTGTTAAAAAAAAAAAAAGACAAGATTAAGGACCTACAATGTACCAGGAATTCTTCTAGGTGTCTGATATACATTGAAGAATAAGAACTTGCATGCTCAAAGATACATTAAGCTTCTAGTCTAATGGTAAGATGTATTTAAAAAAATAATCGCCAATTCATGTGTAAAAAATCTATATTGAAATGTGCTATGAAAGAGTTACATAAGCCAAGTCATACTCAAGGAAGACTTCCCTAAGGAAATGAAATTTAGTCTCCAAAAAAAAGTCTTCCTTAAATGTTTCAATCAGGTATTGTACGACATGACTCCCAGTATCTTCCCCCTTCTTTTTCTCTCTTTCTGTGGTCCAGTCCTGAAAATAAGAGATCAGGCTTAGTGTCAGACTTCCTGGGCTCAAAACCTGGCTCTATTGATTTTATTTGCTAAATTTAGTAACTTAAGCAATTTTTTTATCCCCTCTAGTCTCAGTGTTTTAATCTGAATTTCTAATAAAAATACATGCTTCATTGGGTTTTGCAGAGGATTAAATGAGATAAATTATGTTAATCACATAGTACAGTCTCTGGAACTTAGTAAGGATCAATAAATATTAGTAATAAGACTCATTGGTATTTCTCATAATTTTGCAAATCTCTGAGTTCATCAGTTTTATTTTACACTCACTTTTTTTTTTTTTTTTTTTTTTTTACAAAAACTTAGCAATATACTTTTATTCAGTGATTTCTTGGTGTTAAAAATGTCAGTTATTTAATGTAGAGCATACTGAAATATATCTTTTGTACATAACAAATAAAGTTATGGGAGGATATTGTTAAAAATTTTATGCGGAAGTCCACAGGAGAGGAAAACAGCCAAAAGAAATCCCAAGAGCTTTCCAAGGCCTCGCCTTCACCGTGAGCCATAGCGCTGGAACACTCTCGGCACTGTCCCGCTTCACCCCCGCGGGCCGGAGCGGGGTCCTCCAGAGATGGTTTCCGAGGAGGGGGCCTCGGAACCCCCAACGGCGACGGCAGGACAGCCGCCTTTCCCTTCAGGGCCTGCTGGCTTCAAAAGAAACACAAGCACATGTCCCCTGGTGGTCCACTGCACGCCCGACTGCCATGCGAGCCGGGTCCCGGTCGCCGCGGAGAAGCACCCCCAACCCGCGGTCCGCCGCGCCCCAGGAGGGGCTGGGGCCGGCCGGGCGGGAGTCTGGGCATTTCCTCTTCCTCCCTGTGTGCTGCGCGGCGGGGCGGCAGCCAGGCCAGCCAGAGCTATGTGTATGTAATAGTTTCTTTATCCATTCCTTTGTTAATGGACATAGGTTATTTTTATTTTGGTTATTGTGAATAATGCTGCTATAATCACTGGTGAATTAGTATCTGTTTGAAAGCATGTTTTCACTCTCTTTGGGTACATTCCTAGAAGTGGAATTGCTGTGTCATGTGGTAATTCTATATTTAACTATATTTAAGCGCTTTACACTTGGCTACAGCATTTTATATTCTCACCAAAATTCATTAGAGTTCCAATTTCTCTGCATCTCTTCCAACAATTGTTATTTCCATTATTTAAAAATAATAGCCATCCTTGCGTGTGTGAAGGGGCTAATCATGTTGAGTATCTTCACATGAGTTTATTGGCCATTTGTAAATCTTCTCTTAAGAAATATCTTTTTATATCTTTGGCCCAAAGAATTAGGTTTTTGTCTTTTTGTTGTTGCATTTTAAAAGTTCTTTATATATCCTTGATATTAAGTCCTTATCCAATATATGGTTTGCATCTTTCTCCCATTATATAGATTGCGTTTTCATTTTTATAGTAATTTTATTTATTTATTTATTTATTGAGGTAACAGGGGCTGGGGAATGAACCCAGGACTTGATATGCAGGAAGCCAGCACTCAACCACTGGGCTACATTGGCTCCCCTGAGTTGGTTTTTTCATTCGTTTTTCTTGTTGTTGTTTTTTTTAGGAGGCACCAGGAACCGAACCCACAACCTCCTATGTAGGAAGCAGGCGTTCAGCCGCTTGAGCCACAACCGCTCCTTTAGTAATTTCCTTTGATGCACAGAAGTCTTTAATTTTGACAAAATCAAATTTACCTATTCTTTCTGTTGTTGTTCATGCTTTTGGTTGTCATATCTAAGAATCCATTGCCAAATCCTAGGTAATGAAAATTGCCCTGTATGTTACCTTCTAAGAGTTTTATACTTTTAAATCTTATATTTTGGCCCTTTCTCCATTTTTGAATCGGTTTAGGTATTTGGTGTGAGGTGGGGGGTCTACCTTCATTCTTCTACATGTGGATATCCCATATTCCCAACAAAATTTGTTTTGTTACATACTTTGTGTTTAATGTGCTGTATTGGTTTGAAGCTGTATGTACTCCAGAAAAACGTGTGTGTGTGTGTGTGTGTGTGTGTATGAAGTTGTAAACTTACAAAATAATCATGCAATGTGCAGAATTCCCATACAACACCCCTCCACCATCACATTACATTGTTGTGGAACATTTGTTACAGATTATGAAAACATCATCACACTATTACCACTAATTATGGTCTAGAGCATACATTTCATATATTTTTTCCATACAACCTGAGGCAGGTTGAGATTATTTATGAAATCCAAAAAGAGAGATTATGTTGTAAACTGTTCTGTTCCTTTGGGTGTGATACCCTTTGATTGTATTAGACTCAGCTGAGATATCTTTGATTAAATTGTTAAGATTAGGGCTTTGATTTGACCATGTCAGTAGGGTGTAGCTCAAGTTAAGTCCCTGCCCCCTTGGTGGGCTGATATAAATGGGCACTCACTCAAGAAGACACAGAAGAAGACACCCAGAAAGGAGGAGGCTCAAACAGCTATTGCCCTGGTGTTGTAATTCAACGTGGAGGTAGACGGTGCTGGGAACGATCCAAAGAAAGATTGGGATCAGGGGACCTCACTCCATGTGGAATACAGGCAAATTTATTTAGGCTGAAGCTGCTTTTATACTTCAAAGCTGATAACAAAAGTAGGGCATCTTCTGTTAGTTCCTCTGCATGGCACGTAAGAGCACTGCCGGTTCCTGTATCTCTAGATTAGGGATTTATACAATAACTTCTTAGTGGTGGGTTCATTCCGCTCTGCTTCCTCCCTTTGACGTCTGCAATGTGCAGAGTCCTTGGAGACATTTGCTAATGTTTCTTTTCTAGCAAGCATGCTTTTTAGATGCTTAACCCTTTATGCTCTGACTCTCAGCATCTTCTCCAACAATTCCCCCTTTTTTGTTTTTTGTTCAGGGTGACTGTGCCTGTCTTAGGTTGCCCTCCTCTGAGGGTCTTACCTGTCTCTGGCTACCAGCCAAGCTCCATGAACAGGGGTCTTGAGAGTTAAGGGTTTTAAGCAGAATCAAGTTATTGGCATGGCTAGCCTTTTCAGCCCTATTGATGCGAGATAGCAGGGCTTTGCGAATGCCTCCTAATACCATTAAGAGTAGCAGAGCACCAATGATCACCATACTGAAGTTAGCAAGTACAGAGGTTGATTTCCACCAATGTAAGGGGTTTATGTTATTTAATTGATCTGTTATTGATTGCCAAAATTCACTACCTGGAAGTGTAGAGAGTTGATTCTGAGACATGCTCAAAATCCTTTTTTGCAAATCTGTAATTTCTATAGATAAATTTGTGTGATGACCTAGTAAATGATTTTTAATTTTTTCCCATTCATAATGGGAGTTATTGTATGGGAGAGGAGTGATACAAAAAGCACTTTCATTCCAATCACACTTCAAACCTTGTTTTAAATTTAGATTATATATTTGATCTCCCATTTGTGTAACAGCCATCTCTAAATCATTAAGCCTATTATTAATTTGCTCATCTATATATGTTTGACTATGCCATAACTCACTAGCATTATGATGCCAATTTCTAACATATTGTTGTGTTTGAACATTTTCATGCAGAGCAGTTTCTGCTGTAGCGGCAGCTGTAATAATACCTATAAGCCCTAATACAGCAGCAATAATTAATCCAATCAAACGTTTGGTTCTTTTTAAATAATGATCTAGAAAGTGCCAAAGGATTTGGCTCTCAGGGGAAGACTGCCAGCAGCGATTCAGGCGAACCGGAAGCCATATTCCACGACGCCGTCGTCCTATTAGAACCACAGTAGAATTTTCCTGTAAAACAGACTTTGATATACAAGTGTAAAGGGAACAATTATTGTTGGAGAAAAACCATGTTTGATTAATATTCACTACTCCTACTACAAAAACAATTAGATCCCGTACACACACTTTATGATATGAGCTACCATTCCAATGTAGGGTAGTATTCACCGATCCCTTTTTTCCAGTTAATGTATAAGTAGGGGCTAGTCCCAAAAATACTTTCCATAAATTTTTTTTGTTTTTTCTTGGAACTGTTATCCCAAGGGGAGGGAATCAATCATCCTTGATTGATCCATCGAATTTGCCTATTGCTGGTTAAATTAGGTTCATTTCCTAGCCATGGAAATGGGTGTGTTTCAGAGACAGATACAGTAGTTTTATTAATTCCAGTCCAAGTAACTCCAGTGTAATTGCCATTTTCCGGGACCGGCAACCCCACAGGGGTGTCTTCCCAAACTATTCCATAGGAATCATTAAAGACAATTAGTTCACTTTCCATTTGGCATTCATGCCAACCTTCCTCATCGGTTTGTTTGGAAAGAGAGCAAGTGGAATTTTGAGATTTGTAACTGGAAACACTATAAGAGGGGAATAAAATAATTTTAATTGAGGTTTCATTTGTTCGGCTCACAACCACAGTCCGATTTTTAATTGACATGCATGGTGATTGTGGCCCAATGCAGAGTGGCCGACCAAAGAAGGGCAGAGTTAGATTGCTAATAGTTTTCCCTTCTTCATTACTTAGGAAAGGTAGTCTTTTATCAAAAGGCCCAGGAAATTCTGAACTGCCATTTAAAAAAAACTGAAAATGATGGATCTCCCCATGTAAGTACTCTTATAAGTGGAGGATTAGGTATATATGCCCAGTATGTAAAATTATTAGCTCTTATCCCCAATACTTGCATAATCAATAGAACTGTCGTCCAGAAGATCTTCATTATGGCTCTCACTTGAATCTGCTTCTCTCTGTTTCAGTCTATGGTTGGGCAGCCAAACGGAGACATTGGAATCTGTAAGCACAAGAGCATACCCTCGTCCCCAAATTTTTATCCATCCTTTCTTCCACTGACCATCATTAACATCTTTCCAATATATAGGTTGATGGAGAGTTGATGCATTCTTTTTTCTAGGTTGCCAATGCACTTCTGCAGGGGTGCAATTTTTTAACTGTTGATAAACATTTAGAAAATTCAACATATATAAGGCTTTATTTAATTGATCACAAGGGTTTATCATACCATCACCATTTCCCCCTTTTTGTTTTTGAAGCATGTATTTTAAAGTTTGATTAGCACGTTCTACAATAGTTTGCCCAGTAGGGTTATATGGGATACCGGTGACATGAGTAATATGCCAAGTAGCACAAAAACGTGAGAATGAATGACATATATAGGAGGGACCATTGTCTGTTTTAATTTGTAAAGGAATACCCATTATAGCAAAACATTGCCAAAGATGAGATTGCACAGCGGCAAACTTTTCACTAGTATGAGCTGATGCCCAGAGAAAATGAGAATAAGTATCAATAGTAACATGCACATATTTAAAACGGCCAAAAGAGGGAACATGGGTAACATCCATTTGCCAAAGTGCATTAGGATGTTCACCTCGTGGATTTACACCAAAGGATAATGAAGAATTATGAATTGGGCCACATGTGGGACAAGAACGAATAATATGTTTAGCTTGTTCTATAGTAAGATCAGGAAATTTGTGTTTCAAACCTTTGGCATTCACATGAGTGTTGTTATGAAAATCAACAGCAGTTTGTATTGGAGCAACTAATTTATCTACTATATCATTAGCAGTTGCCAAAGGACCAGGCAAATGAGAATGGGATCGAATATGAGTAATATACAGAGGAGAAACACGACTTTGGACAAGTTGCTGTAAATTAAAAAACATTAGTGAAAGTTCATCATGAGGTACAATATGTGCAGTTTCTATGTGAGATAAAACCTGGCAAACATAAGCAGAATCAGAGACAATATTGAGAGGATCTGAGACCGTTTGTAACAATTTTATTACAGCATCAAGTTCTGTTCTTTGAGCTGATGTGTAAGGTGTTTGCCAGACCTGTTGATGATTTGGTCCAGTAAAACCGGCCCGTCCATTACTGCTTCCATCAGTAAAATATGTGGCAGCATGCGGAAGAGGGTTGGTTTTAGTAATGGAAGGCAAGACCCATGAAGTACGTTTCAAAAACTGTAACAATTTAGAAGAAGGAAAATGGTTATCAATAATACCAATGAAGTCACTTAGAGCAATTTGCCAAGAAGAGCTCACTGTAAATAAATGAGTAATTTCTTCTTTAGACATAGAACATAGAATACAGTCCGGATCTCTGCCTATAAGATGACACAAATGAGCTCTGCCTTTTCTGATCAAATGGGAAATCTTATCAACATAGGAATTTAAAGTTTTTAGGGATTTGTTAGGCAAAAAAAGCCATTCTAATATCCCGTCTTGCCAAAAAAGTCCTGTAGGAGAATGTAAGGTAGGAAAAATAATTAATTGAATAGGTTTGGTAAGATCCACCCGTGTTAATTGGCCTTCTTGTATTCTTTGTTCTACCAATTGTAACTCAGCCTCGGCTTCAGGAGTAAGAGTTCTAGGACTCGAAAGGTTTGAATCTCCATTTAAAGTGTTAAAAAGATGTGAAAGGGCATAAGTAGGAATTCCTAATACGGGACGAATCCAATTAATATCCCCCAATAATTTTTGGAAGTCATTAAGAGTTAGCAGCTTATCTCGATGAATTTGTACTTTTTGAGGAGCCACTGTATTAGAAGTCACTCGGAAACCCAAATAAGTAAAAGGCGTTTCTCTTTGAATTTTTTCTTCAGCTACTTGTAACCCATAATGTGAAAAAATTTGTAAGCTAGACTGAAACAGGTCTTGTAATACATCTATATTGGGGTGAGCAAATAAAATATCATCCATATAGTGGATTATTAAGGCAGTTGGATATTGTTCATGAATTTTTTGCAAAGGTTGATTTACAAATAATTGACATAAAGTTGGGCTATTCAACATACCTTGTGGCAACACACACCATTGAAATCTTTGTCTAGGACTTTGATTATTAAGAGCAGGGATTGAAAAAGCAAATTTTTCTCTATCTTTAGGATGTAAAGGAATAGTAAAGAAACAATCTTTTAAATCGATAATAATCAAAAACCAATCCTGAGGTATCATAGAAGGCTGTGGCAGGCCAGGTTGAAGAGCTCCCATAGGTTGAATTACTTTATTTATTTCCCTAAGATCTGTTATCATTCGCCATTTCCCTGATTTCTTTTTTATAACGAATACCGGTGAATTCCAGGGGCTAGTGGAGGGCTCTATATGACCAGCTTTTAATTGTTCTTGAACCAAAGATTGAAGGGCTTCGAGTTTTTCTTGAGAAAGGGGCCATTGATCTACCCATATGGGTGTTTGAGTTAGCCAATTAAGAGGCAAAGTGAAGCCCTTTTTATCAATGGCCCCTATTATAAATTTGATTGATCTGGGTCAGTATAACCCAGGCCCCGCCGATCACCAGGTTTACGAGTTTGTCCAAATTGCATTTGATTCATCATATTTTTAACGGGCTCAGAAAGAGTAGGGATATGTATATATGCTCCCCATTGATTTAAAAGATCTCTGCCCCATAAATTCAATCCCACATCAGCAACAAAAGGTTGTAGGGTGGCCTTTTGCCCTTCTGGACCTATTATATCAAAAATTTTTGTACTTTGATAAACATCAGTCATAGTTCCAATACCTGTAAAAACTGTAGGAACCTTTTGTAAGGTCCAAGCTTGAGGCGTTTAGCTATAATAGTGACATCAGCTCCAGTATCTACTAATCCTAAGAAAACTTTCCCATTAATAGTAATAGTTATTTCAGGTCTTTCATCTCCCACAAACGTTTGCCAAAAGACCCTATGGCCTGTTGACCCAAAGCCACCAGTTCTTTTGAAAGGAAGTGCAGAAGGCTTATTATAAGGAAGAAAAAGCAATTGAGCAATACGGTCAACATTAACTATTTGTACTTGTCCCAGAGACTGTACCATAACTTTAATTTCTCCCTGATAATCTTCATCAATAAGTCCCATTTGAACCAAGAGTCCTCTTTGAATTAAACTACTTCTCCCAACTATTATCCCTACTGAATTTTTTGGAATTGGGCCTTTAACTCCTGTAGATATCGTTTGGATGCCCATTGATTGTGTTATTAATTTGGTTTCTGCACTTAGCAGATCTACAGCAGCACTTCCCTTCGTTGCTGCTTTTAATTTGGTAACAGGAGTGAGTGATTTCTCCCATTGCTGACAGGATATTTCAATGGGAGGCTCATATTGTTTGTCTGTGGGCCCTGAGCTAGGCCCGCATAAATGTTTCCCGAACAGGTGATCAACTTTCCGTCCCCATAAGATCGGGATTTACATTCCCTAGCCCAATGGAACCCTTTCTGACATTTTGGGCATTTTGTTGATGGACGCGGACATGACTCATTTCTCTTTAGTGGTCCTGAAACAGAGAGCATTTTGCACTGTTTCTGAAAATGTCCTGTCTTTCCACATCTATAACACACTCCCTTGTTTCCTCGACCCTTGCCCAGGTATGCTTGAGCCATAGCAGTAGCCATAGCGGCCATCTGATGAGTAGAAGATCTAATATCCTGACAAGCTTTAACATAATCAGGTATTGATCCACCAGCTGCTTTTATAGGTCTTATAGCTTTTTTGCATTCACTATTGGCATTATCAAAAGCAAGAGTCAAAAGAATAAAATCTCGAGCTTCAGGAATTTGCACAGTTTTCAAAACAACATCAGAGAGCCTAGCAATAAATTCTACATACGGCTCATTAACCCCTTGAATTATCTTTGAAAATGACTGTGCAGCTTGGCCAGGAGGCGCAATTTTCATCCATGCAGCTAAACAAGCCATCCTAACCTGAACAATAGCTACATCATTATATTGTAACTGCCGAGGAATACCCATCCAATCACCAGTACCCAAAAGCTGATCAAGAGTTATTGGAACAGGAGGGTTTTGAGTTGCATTACGCCTGGCCGTTTGAGTAGCTTCATCCGTCCACCATGTTTTAAATTGGAAAAATTCAGCAGAATTTAAAACTGTACGAGCTAGCATTTCCCAGTCCCATGGGATTAATCTATCTGTTTGAGCCAGCCCTTTGAGAAGACCAAGAGTATAAGGGGAGTTAACCCCATATTGAGCACAGGCTTGTTTTAATTCCTTCAGTAGTTTAAAAGGAAGCGGTTCATGATGGAATTCCAAAACTCCCTGAGGATTAGCTTGATCAGGGGGTAGTTGAGTTATAGTTACAGGAAACTGTGCCACCATCTGAAGGGCTTCGGGATCACCAATACTTCTGCCCTGTGCAATACATCTCATGAGAGGCGATGAAGCCTGGGTGTTAGGAACCTTTACATGATTGGTACACGGATTATCATCAAAACCATCAGGAAATATAGTAAAAGGGTTAGTAGGTGGAGGAGCAGGGTTCCAGGAATCTTTAGTAGAAGTTTTCTTAAATATACCTAGGTCTCTGGGATTAGTTCCCTGTTCCTTTTGCTCCTTAGGTAAGGTAGGATACAAAGGCTGAGCAGAAAAAGCAGCTGGCTGATTCAACAAACTAGTGCTAGTTCCCTTAGTACGGCAGAAAACAGTATCCTCCTGATCAGAAGTGCAACCCTCAGGAACTTCAAAACTTCCCTCCTTTAAAACAGGCTTTTGAGTACTATCATCAACACCTTTTGCATAAACAGCATTTTCATCATCCTCTTCTTCAGATTGAAGAGGATCTAAGGCAGTGGCTATTTGATGACAGAGAGTCCACACTTGAAGAGGAACTGTTTCCCCTTTTTGATAAGCTCTTCGCAATGATTTCATTACTAACCTCCATTGCTTAAAATTTAACACATGCCGTCCTTGCGTCTGAAACCAGTTACAATGTTTCTGTACAAGAGGAAAGAGTTCTAGTAACTCGTGGGTCGTCACAGATACCCCTGTATTCTTTAACAGGGTCTTCAAAACTTGGGAATATTCCTCTAACCGAGTTGACTGATTACCCATTACCCTGATGATCAAGATTATTTGACTCACCTTAAAAGATTCAAGGACCGTCCGACCCAGCAACAACAGTCCTTAGTTCCACGGCACTGATCCAGAGAAGAAGACGATGAGAGAAGACTAGTCGAGCCTCACGTTGGGCGCCATCTGTTGTAATTCAAAGTGGAGGTAGATGGTGCTGGGAACGATCCAAAGAAAGATTGGGATCAGGGGACCTCACTCCATGTGGAATGCAGGCAAATTTATTTAGGCTGAAGCTGCTTTTATACTACAAAGCTGATAACAAAAGTAGGGCATCTTCTGTTAGTTCCTCTGCATGGCACGTAAGAGCACTGCCGGTTCCTGTATCTCTAGATTAGGGATTTATACAATAACTTTTTAGTGGTGGGTTCATTCCGCTCTGCTTCCTCCCTTTGACGTCTGCAATGTGCAGAGTCCTTGGAGACATTTGCTAATGTTTCTTTTCTAGCAAGCATGCTTTTTAGATGCTTAACCCTTTATGCTCTGACTCTCAGCATCTTCTCCAACACCCTGGGAAGAGAGTTGATTCCTATGCCAGCCTACAGCTGAGATTGGAAGCAGCTGGGCCAATGGAGCCTTAAGCAGAAGAAGGAAGGAGAAACCATACAGCTTGCCTGCCATCTTGCTTCAACACATGGCAACAGACTTTGGTGAGAAAACAACCTTGAGTTGGACTCTTTAAGGCCTTATAACTGTAAGCTTTTACCCCAAATAAATAACCTTTATAAAAGTCAACAGATTTCTGGTACCTTGCATCAGCACCCCTTTGGCTGACTAATAACCCCCCCTATTATTAACACAGTACCTCTTTGGCATTGATGCAAGAATATTACAATATCGTTGTTAGCTAGAGTCCATAGGCTACATTAATTGTATTTGTCCCATGCTTCTGCATATTATTACCACCTTGCAATAGTGATGTACATTTGTTCTAGTTCATAGAAAGACATTATTATATTTGTACTATTAACCACATTTCTCATCCACCTCTGGTTCACACTGTTATTCAGTCCCTAGATTATTCTCTAACTTTATTTCAATTGACATTTACATCCCTAGATCACCCTTTTACACTCACTTTTTAAAAGAGAAAACTTCATATAGCTCCTCAAATTGAAAGACACATTTACTTTTCTTGAGTCTGTAATCAAAAATTTATGGCACCATGGTTTCACCCTCTTTCTATCAAAAATTCTCTTCAGAGATATCCAAGACTGATCCTCAGTTAGCTGAACTCTCATAAGATATGAAATGAGATGGCTGCCCAAAGATCACAATCTTATTGGTATGAAATGTCACTGGAATCCTCTCATTATTCTCCCTTGGGACCAAGGCACTATTGTGACATTCAAGGTCCTTCAACACAAAAAGAACATGCATGTTCTGTCCTGCTTCCAAGAGCAGAGTAAGGATGTAGGAATGCTTATCTTACTTATGTGAAAGGAAGAACTTTTATTTGGTTGCTTAATGAGGCAGTCTTCAGATTTTCCCTAAAAGGAAAAACAGAATCTGAGGATGCTGCAGCTGGAATTCTGAGCTTGGCGGGCCTCTAAGTTTTCTGCATATGAAATTCCATGCTTTACCTACATTGAGGGACTTAGAGCTGGTGTAAACCAACTGTGCTCAGACACTGGGGTGATGAGTAGGTCAGTCACATGAGTTTGCTGATCCCACAGGTTTTCTGCGGGCACTGTGAGGGTTCCAGGTCTCAGGAAAAAAAGGTTACTTACTAATAAATACGCATAGCTTCACTCCTGTCTGGATGACCTGAATGATGCAAGTGAGAGAAAGATGCAGTTATTGTCAGGAAATTTTTACCTCATCATTGTTTTAAGAAAGGTCTTAAATTCAGAAGACTGGATTCTCTCGATCTCATGAGGAAAACAGCAAGAAACTGTAACCTCTAACTACAACAAGAAAGATTGAGGTGGAAAGCAAAGAAGGACTTACTGATAATAAATTTTAAAATGGACTAAAGCTACCCAAATACTTGGGAGATTCAAGGAACTGTGCTGTCTATAATGGAGTCTGAGATGTCATCCAGAGTAACAGATTACAATATTTCTGTATGATTACCCTCCCTCTCCATTTTCTCCTACTTCCACCTGTGGCTTTAAAGATCTGTCCTTAACCATATTCCCTGTCCAAGTCACCACAAAACTCACCTCAGCCTTGGAAGTCAGCAACATTGGATAAGACTTTATCCAGAACGAGTAGTATAATTCCTTCATATGACATCTGGCCCCATTTATACCCACCCTCTGAAGACTTTTTGGACCAGAGAAGCTATGGTAAGGCACAGAGCACAAGTGGCCCCAGCTGTCAAAGGCAGAGCTGAATTTGCAAATAGGATCTCTTGGGAGAATGCCAGTCAGAGCACAGTCTTCTCTTAAAGTATGACATAATTTAAGGGTAACTTCTTTTCTGGACTAAGGGGTCCATTTCTGCCAATCTCCCTACACATACCTCATTTTGATCTAGAAGCATTTTCTGCCAGCTATACTTATCTTAAGCCTCCAGAAACTCACTCATTCAACTGCCAGCCTTGGATCCAAAATGAAAAGTAGCTAAATTGTGCCAAAATGTTAGGCAGATAAATGCAGGGAGAAAGGAGAAGACAAGGGATGAGAATACAATGAGAAGAGACAATGTTGAAGATAAAAGGATTTATCCCATTTATAAAAGATACTTTGAGTTGGAATGAGCACAATTTCCTTTGGGTTGCCTAATACAGGAGTGTATGTGGTCTATTCTCAAGAAAAGAATTGCTGTGTTTAAAATGAATTCCTCCATGTTTATCTAGACCATGACTCTTTATTTCTCTTTAGTATTTTAGTACTTACACTAGGGTAATTCTTTACCTTTTCTTCTTCATATAATCATGACACACGGTAAGTTACTTAATCAAAGATACTGCCAATTATGGTCCAATGGTCATAGTTTACCCATAATCCACTGAGGAAATCCTATTTGAATCCTTTGGAAATATTCTTCATAATTCTCCATGAAACCCTCATTCAGGCCAACTAGCTAGGAATCCTGGAATGGAGATCAGGCATTATGTGCTAGACTGATTGTGTCAGGAGAGACCCCTATAAGTGAGGCAACATGGAAAATGGTTACTTGTAAGATATGAAAAGGGACAATAGCACTTTCCTCCCAGACCTGGATCACCATCTGGAATCATTCAAGACAAGGGCATACCTGAGCCAAGGGAAGATAGCTTTCCAAGGAAGAAGAAGGATGGACAAGGTGGAAGTCAGATTCATTTAAAGCATAATCCCCAGGCAGAGCTCACATAATTGTAAACATCTTAGCTAGCCTGTCACTACTTTTCTCCTTCATTCACACCACGTGTAATTCTTTTGAACTACATTGAGCTATAAACACATATTTAGTGTTCAGCAATATTTACAATTTGTCTTGACTTCCAGGAAGTTCATATATAAATTGGTTTACAATTTTTAAAAAGTAATTTGGCAGTAAGCATAAAGAAACTTGGAAGGTGATTTCTTCTAATTTAGTGATAATACACAGAGGAAACTATTCTATACAGAAAATAGAGCAAACTGAAGTGAGACAGATATAGATTTGAATCTTACTTATGGCATTTATTATTTGAGAAATTATTAATCAATTAGTTAATTTTTCAGACCCCAATTTCCTCATCTTTAAAATAGGGCTATTGGCAAGCAGGTGTAGCTCAGTGGTTTGAGCACCTGCTTCCCATGTACAAGGTCCCAGGTTCAATCCCCGGTACCTCCTAAAAAAGAAAAAAAAAGGGTCTATTAATTACACCTTACATCAGTGGATCTAAAACTTTACTATACACTGGAATCACTTGATGCTCTTGAAAAGTTGCTGATTTAATAAATATGGCATGACATGTGGGCATTTACAAGCAGATGGATTATCAAAACCCTGAAACAGGCAAGCATGTTACTTAATGTGTTTGAGAAGCTACAATAAGGTCAGTATGGCAAAAGCAGAGTGAGCAAGTTGTAGTAGATAAGAACAGAAAGGTATAAGGAGTCAAGTCTGTGGTAGATTCTGTAATAGACATTTCTCATTCTCATACCCATGTGGTTCTTTTCTCCTTTCTATATATAACAGAGGGCTCCATGTGTTTAGATGGGGCCATGGGGCTAGTTATGGCCAATGAGGTGAGAAAAGAAGTGGCAGGTGTCCAGTCAGGGCCAAAACATTTAAGAGCAGGAGTGAATACTATATGTTCTCTTTTCACTAGCTGCAGGGACAAAGTGAGCCACAAGTTAGAAGCAGCCTGGATCCTTGAGTTACTGCATGGAGAAAACTGTCAGAGAGAGTTGTCAATTGATATATGACTTTGTCAAATGATATGCAACATAAAAAATAAAACTTTGTTGTGCTAAGCCTCAAAGATTTGGGGGTTTACTTGTTACCACAGTTCATCCTATCCTGAGTACTATAAATATTGCAAGCCATTGAAAGGACTTGACCATTGCCCTGAGTAGGATGGAAAGCCTTAGGATATTTTAATAAATGAACTCTCATGCTCAGATTTACATTTTAATGGGAGGATTCTGGGTACTGTGATGAGAAAAAATTGTATGTAAAAGGCAAGAACAGAAGTAGAAAGATCAGTTTGGAGACTGTTGCTATAATTCAGGATGAAATAATGATGGCTTGGGCCAGATTATAAGCAAGGAAGATGCTAAATAGGGATTAGTTCTGAATATATTTGAGGTAGAGAAAACAGGCCTTGTTGATGGATTCTCTATGTGCATTGCCTTAAAATAATATAGGTTTATTTTCACACCGTCATGCTGCTTCAGCATCTCCAAGATTGGTAGCAACATAAGGGCCTTTTCATTGTCATGATGCCTCAGCATCTTAGACCCCATTGTTGGGTTCCTCAGTGACCACTCCTGTCACCTACTTATCCAAGATAAACAGCTTCTCTGTTTCCTCCCCATGCCCTAACTGAGTTCACATTTCCATGAAAGTCAAATGCAAAGGCACCAATACCTACTCTTTTCTTGACCAACTGCCACAGCTCCACCCCATAACACTATAACAGCATAGTCCCCAGGTCCACTGTAACCTCCTCCTCCCTACTTGCTTGGTTGAGTCTATACTCTTGATGTGTTTCTCTGTGTGACCTTGCGAAGCCTGCTCCTTTCTGTTCTAGAGCTTGTGTATATTAATAAACATTTCTTTCATACATCTCTAGTGTCACTCATCCTTGCCACACCTATCTCTGTAAAAAGCCACACAATACAATATGGAATGTGAGAAAAAGAAAATTTGAGGCTAGCTTCAATGTCCTGAGCATGAGCAATATGAAAGATTGAAGTACTTTTTTACTGAAATTGATAAGAAAAAGAGTAGATTTGTGAAGAATGACAGGGGTTTATTTTGAAACCTGTTGAGTTTGAGGTGCCTCTGGGATAATCAAATGGAGAAGTCAAGTAAGCATTTGCTGATGTACAAGTCAGGTGTTCAGAAAAGAGGTCCAGTCTTCCTCATTAGCATAGTGACAGCATTTAAAGTAATGAGGTTACATGAGCTCAACAAGCAGTGTAGATAGAGAGGGCCAAAAACTAAGTCCTATTATTTAGGCATGAGCTGATGAGGAAGAACCAGGGAGGAAACAAATATGGAGTGGTTGTGAGGTAAGAGAAAAATAATGGAAGCCAGTTGACTAATTCAAAATAGGAGAAAATGGTCAACTATATAAAATAATGCTAATAGGTCAAGGAATGAGAAGACTGAGATTACTGATTTTAGCAATCCCAGTCATTATTGACCTTGTTATGAATAGAATTATGGAGTGGTAATATGAAAGTTGGATAGGAGTGAATTAAACATAAAATGCAAGAGAAAAGTTAGGGATAGTAAATATAGAAAACCCTTTCAAGAGGTTGAGCTGCAAAAGTTAGTAAAGAATTGGGATAATAGTTGGATGAGAGAAATATCAAATTTTTATATTGATGGATAGTCAAAAGAAAGTGAAAATTGGTAATTCAGGAATAAATTGCTAGGCAAGTCCCTTAAACAGGCATTAGAAGATGAAGTGCACAAGTGGAGGGTCAGATCTGGGATAACGGCATCCACTGTAATCAGAGGGAAAGTAGAAATAAAGGCACTGATAGGTGGGTGGATGTGGTCATGGGTACCATGAAAATTCTCTTCTTCTTGCCTCTCTTTCCAGGGATGTAAAAGCAAGATTATCTATTGCTAAGAATGATAATAAGAAAGAAAGTATTGGAGGTTTGAGGGAAGAAGATAAAATGTGAATTAATCATTTAAAGAGTGGGATAGTAAATGGATAAAAAACTATAATTGACATGATATATAAAAGGTAAGGTGGCCATATATCCCAATTAGCTCATGAAAGTTACAATTTTTAACTCTTGTCTAAATGTTATTACTAATAGTGCCCCTTTAATTCCCAATTATATATGTTCTCTTAACTAAAAATGTCCTTGAGTTTAATAATTTAATTTTCATTAAAATGAAGTGAGTCCGCACAATTACAACTTTTTACCCCATACAGCAGGCATGAGATGGGTGAAGAGTTAAATTTAAATAGGGTTGCTGAGTTTGCTGAAAAAACACATTAAAGTGTGTGTGTGTGTGAGAGAGACAGAGTGAGAGAAAGAGAGAGGGAGGGTGCATTGTATAGTATATTTAATAATGGGCTATGAAATTAAAGCTGGTAAGGAGAGGAATTGAGCAATGAGAGAAATGAACAAATTTGGAAATGAAATAATATCAGTTGATTCTCAATGCTTTGGAGTCGAGGGATTATAGAATTAAGACACAAGATACAAAAATACAATTTGATGGTTTGGGCTGAAATGCCTGAAATTGAGATGATAAAGAATTTTCCTATATTTATGTAGATGCAAATTATCAGGTATTCCAAGGAATTAATGAATAGATGAGATAGGATGGATAAGATTTTTGGAGGAAAGTTCAGGGTACTGAGATTACAAGTTTTCCAGTAATCCATTGTTGCATAACAAACAACCCCAAAACTCAGTGGCCAAAAGAACAAATTTCTTATTATCTATTATGATTCTGTAGATTTACTGGCATCAGTGAGGTAGTTCTCACTTTGTTTCTCTCTCTCATGTGGCTGCAATCAGATTTTGGATGGAACTATAGTTATCTCTAAACTTGACTAGAGTTGGTGCAGTTGATGCTAGTTGTTATCTAGGAGCCCGTCCAGGGCTGTCAACATTACATCTTCACGTCATGAGATTCTCCCAGCCTGTGGTGACTGTGTTCTAGAGAGAGTGTCCCAGATCCAGTGTTCAGAGACATTGATGCAGAAGCTATGAAGTTTCTTATAGCCAAGGTTCAGATGTGTTCAAAAATGTCAAATCTACTGCATCCTACTTTCTTTTTCTTTTCTTTTATTTTTTTAATTGTGGGTAAAAATCAAATTTTTCATAATACATACCAATATTTGTAAAATGATATATAAATATATATGCATATATGTGCATTTGCTTACAAAAATGTTATATATATATATATTTTAAAAGGTGCTTAGATTACCTAAATATTACACAGAAATTACAGGGATTCCCATGTTCCCCACCTCCCACACCTCCCACAAAATCCCACACAAAGTCCCAAAGGTTGGCCCAGATACAAAGGGAGGGGAATTAGACTGTGCATTTTGGTTAAGTGACATGGTCATATTGCAGATGAGTATATCAGATGCAAGAAATTGTTTTAGCTATGGTTGGAAAATAAAATCTTCAGCAGTCTACCTGCCGGCCTAATAATATATATTTCCTCCTATATTCAAAATATATTCACTCCTTTCCCTAAGACCCACCCAAAGTCTTATTCTCTTTATTTTATCAGTTCAAAGTCCAGAATCTTCTCTCCTTAATCACGTGAAAGTGTAGATGTAGGTTCTTGGATGCAGTTCCTGTATGCATCTCCTTAAGTGGAGTTCATCTCAATTGGAAGATCTGAGAAATAAAGAGGTTCTCTATAACCCCCTAAAAAATACGTGTACAATGGTAATACAGAGGTAAGGTAACTGCAATAGTTACTCACTTTCAAAGTAGTGGGAGTGAGAGGGGCACATAGTAGTCACTGGTCCATTACAGTTCTAAAATCCAGACAGGGCTGTATTACCAGCTTCTAAATAAGAACCCAATCTTGTTTCCTGTGAATGCTTTTCCATGGCTCTTGTCTACAACATCTGGGCAATTGAGTCTATATTCTATGTCATCCTTACTTTTCAATGAGAAATTACCTGTGTTTATAGATAGACTTTCTCCTATCTATAGAAAACTAAGGAACCCAATGGGCTCTTTTCATTTTACACACTCTCTCTCTCTTTTAGTTTAAGCAAATATGCTTATACTTGTATATTTCTCTTAAAAACTCTGTGAGTTTTCTATGAATCATCTAGAGCTTTCTTCATTAGAAAAAAGTTGCAATCACAAATATCTTTGACATGGACTTCTGCAGGATTTTGGCTGAGAGTTAGGGTGCTCTGGAAAAGTATCCTTAAGATTCTTAGAAGCCTCTGTATCTAGTTAAAAAGTCACACCCTAGGGCATACCCTTTAATATTTTTCCTATTTTAACAAAGGATCTCATTCTAGACATTATATTATACCCTAAGTCCATTTGTTTACTTTAAAATTGTTTTGGTTTCTGGAAAGACTGGGAATAAAAGACAATTGATGTGGGAATGACAAGTTCGTATGGCAGAAAAACATTGGAGGATGGAAGATATTCTTGTGGCCATCTTTGGATAACCTATCTCACCAAGTTAATTAAAGGAGCACTTATGTGGACATTAAAGTCATCAAGAATCATGACAGGAAAAATTTTGGAGAAAATGGCATTGAGCCAGAAGCTAAAAATATTCATAGAAAGAAGAATGACTCAGGCTGAGAAGATGACTATGGTAAATTGAGATAATTCACAAAATATTTTGATGACATGAGATTAAAGTTTGGAAGTTTTACAGTGGAGAAATAATAATGGTCTTGAAGCCATGATGTGGAGCATACAGGCTAGAGCAATGTTACTCTCAAGACCCAGAAAATATATAATAACCAAGACTTTGGGTTTTTCAAAAGGCTAGGCCTTTTCTGAACTGGAAAATACCAATATTTCTTAGGTATCAAAATCACCTTTGGAAATAATTACAAATACAGAGACCCATGAAGACAGAATAAAGCCTAGGCTTTTGTATTTTTATCAAACTCTCCAGGCAATTCTTTTTTTTTTTTTTTTCCTAAGGTGATTCTGATACCCACCAAAGTTTGAGAACCATTGTCATAGATGACTGATTTTCCTGGGGATGTGTTCTTAAAAGAGGGGAATGATGTACTGTTAGCCAATCTCATGTTACTGACTCTCATCCATCTGGAAATGCCCTTCAAAGTTACCTCAAATTGCTAGGCCTTTCCTAATCTCTTTTAATTTGTTTATAAGAATAATATTCTATACACATTATATATGACCATCAATCTATTCCACAAATCTTGGAAATCTCATATCAAAAAGAGATGGAAATTTTCCTCTGCACACTTTTTTAAAAAATTAATTTATTTTATTTTTAAAGAAGCTTTAGATTATATAAATGTTACATAAAAAATGTAAGGGATTCCCATATGCCCCACTCCCTTCCTTTTCCCACACTTTCCCACATTAACAACATCCTTCATTAGTGTGCTACATTTGTTAAAATTGATGAACCAATATTGAAGCATTGCTACTAACCATAGACTACAGTTTACATTATAGTTTATACTCCTCTGCACTATCTTTTAATACAGACAAGTTTTCATTTTTTTAATAAATGTCTTGATGTCTACCTGCTTATCTTTTCTCACTAATTCCTACAATCTATAGTGGAGTTCTGAGATTTCATGTAATTTGAAATCAATATTGTAGGAATTCCAGTTCTTAAAAAATGAAAAACATTCCAAATCAATAGGGTTGCCTGTCTCTTTTCCCAAGATCTTGCCTTCTGTCACTGGGTCCCTTTGGGGAAGAACAGGGGGATAATCTTGTCCTGAATGTACTTGGCCTTTACCCATAGATAATTGGATTGAGTGCAGGAGGGATGGCTACATAGAGGTTGGCAAATATTATGTTGTAAGAATGCAGAATCATTGTGATCAAATGGTGGGTGAGGACGGAGAACATTGTTGGTGTGTAGAATATAAGGATGACACAAAAATGGAAACCACAAGTGCTGAGGGTTTTCTGCCGGGCATCCTGGGATGGGAGGTAAAAGCACAGAGGATGAGGGTGTAGGAGAAGCCAATAAGGATCAGTTCTGAGGTGACCATCATTATTGGCACAGCAAAGCCATACCAGATGTTGATGGAGATGTCTGCATAGGCAAGCCAGGCAATGCCTATGTGCTCACAGTACCTGTGGGAATGATGAGTGTTGGGCAGGAAGGCAGTTGCTTTAATAAGAACACATATGGGAAGATTATACAAAAACTGTTGATTATACCCAGCACAATTTTAGTAGTAATCTTACAGGTGAAAATAGTTGTTTGTCTTATGGGGAAGCAAATGGCAACATAGCAATTGAATGCCTAGGTGAAGAAGATGGCAGAATCCATGGCAAAGCTGTAGTGGAGAAAAAACATGTAGGTAAGTCATCCAGTAAGGTGATTTCCTGAGGACCCAATCAGAAGATGCTGAAAGTTTGGGGTACAAATCTATTGGGAAGGTTGAACTCTGTCACAGCCCACATGGAGCAGTGAAAGAACATGGGCTCCTGGAGACTGCACTCCATGGAGATAAGAGACTGCCTGCAAGGACCACAAGGTAAGTAGTGAAGTAGGGAATTTTGATCCAGATATGGAACTTTTCCAGTCCTGGGATTCCCATTAGGATGAATGGGCCTGGATTGAATGTGGCCAAAATGGTCTTAGATCGGATGTATCTTATAAACTGAAAATACAAATTTCATGGCTGATCATTACAATTATCTGCAGACATTTGCCTCTGAGCCTTATCCAATATCAACCTCTCATTTTCAGTTCTGGAAAATGACAAACAATCCCTTGTCTCTTGTCTTTATTGACAAATTTTCAGTTACCATTTTAAGTGATAATATAAGTGATAGTGAAATAATATTTTTCCAGAGACATGAGTCATTTAACTTTTAGGTATCAAGAAGTGAGAATTGAACCCAGGACCTCATTTTTATGGGGAGCTGGCACTCTAACCCTGAGCCACATCGGCTTCCCTGAGTTGTTTTTTTAATTTGTTTTGCTTGCTGTTTTGTTTTTGTTCTTTCAGGAGACACTGGAAACCGAACCCAGGACCTCCCATATGGGAGGTGGGCACTCAACTGTGTGAGCCACATCCACTCCCATCATCTAATTCTTAATCCAGTACCTCCTAGCTACCAGAAATTCAGGAAGTTTCCTAACAAAATGTGTGCACAAAATTAATATTAGGCAGAGGAACACTTTATTACTAGTCAGGGTTTTGGAGCAAAGTTCAGTGTAAAATCTCAGCCTTGGTGAATTGGAATAACTACTGTACATGGTCCCAGACTAATATCTTCTGCCTTTGAAAACAGACTCAATATCTGAAACCTAAGTAGACTACAGAGTTTCTTTCCTTCTTTACTCCTCTCTCCACAAGAAAACATCCCCACTGGCTCTCACCACTCTTATGGAAAAGTTCACTGAATTAACAAGCAGGCAGAAGTTATTCCTCCCTAAAATCTAAAATTGAGATGGTTTAATCTAAGTTGGAAAGTTTTCAAGAAAGGACTGCCCTAGATAACTTACTATGGCAGCTTTGTCCAACGGAAAGTAGATAGAACCCTCCTTGCAACCTTCAAAGAAAACAGATTGTGAGAGGGAGAGCCCAGACACCTTCTAACTTTATGCAGTGGTATTCTTGTCTCTGCCTAATCCGTGTAATGATTTATTATTGTGAGACTTCCTTGAAACAGTTGAGGTCTTCCTCAAAAACCCTTCTACTTTGTAAAGTGATACACAACTGTTTCTTACCAACCCTCAGTCGTCACTCATCTTCCCTTTTTACCTCTGTCCCTTAACTATTGGAATTCTTCAGTGTTTTGCCCATGCCTTCTGCTTTCTTGGTCAACAAACTCCACCTGCATGATCTCTACAAATGCCATGGCTTTAACTGCCACCTCTATGCTAAAGATCCTCAAGGTTACAATCTTTAAAATATTCCTCTCCTCTTAGCTTTCAAACTTCATGCCTGTCATCTTCACCTGGAACTTCCCACAGGTGCATACAACTCCGCATGTTACAAAATAAATTATTTCTCTTTCCACCACCCCAAACCTGTTTCTCTTACAATGTTTCAAATGCAGCAAATAAAAATACAGCACACTCAGTCCCTTGATCTATCTTAATCATAATACTTCCACACACAGTCATCTTTCTTATCTTCTAAACAAGAACCATATTGCAATTATTCATTCCCTAAATATCTCTGTATCATATCCACTTATTGCTATCCTTAAACTGACTGCTCTACCCTAGATACCATAATCCCTCATCAAGACCTTTGTAGAGGTCTCCTAACTCAAGTGCATCCATTTTTCTTGAGCAATTTTAGAGTTCAGAAAAGAACTAGAAATAGTATACAGAAAATAAGAATAATTTTTAAATTTCTCCCAAAGTATTCCAAAGATTTACCTGCCATTAAGTCTAATTCTGGAGGCTTAGTGCTCCCAGAAAAAGGTAAATATGATATAGAGGTTATTTCAGTAAAAGAGAAAAAAAAAGTGAAAATTTACCACTTTTAGATGGAAGAATCATGGCAAGAAGAGAGACCAAGTTAGGGAGAGGAGAGCAGATGCTGAGGGCTTAATTCTTGGGAAAAACGCTCACGTGTGTTTGGTATGTAGAAACCCCTGAAGGGTTGTGTGTAACATGTTACCCCACAAGGTAAAAGCCTGTTTTTGTTTGTTTGTTTGTTTTTTCTTTGAGGAGAGACAGGTAGGCTAAGCACTAATAGGAAAACTCAGACACTTGATTTTGCGACATGTCTAATATGGTTTGGGAAATAATATTTTACTTCTTACAAAGGCACGTGCTAAGAAAAGTAAATTGAAATACAACTTGTTCCAAATGACCAACACATGTCATTCAGGGAACCCAGAATTTCTCAGGTGCTCTGATGAGAAGACACAGGGACACTGAACAGGTCAGGAAGTAGGAGCTGCTGGGCCTGGGGACCCCAAAGGTTGACAGTCAGTAGCAGTGGATATCATCTATACTCAAATCTAGGCAAGGTGCATTTCATTATATTAAAAGATTCAGTTAGTGCAGAGGCCAAAGCACAAAGGCTCTCAACTAGGGATCAGGATACAAGATCCAAGGCTCTCTCCTCCTTACCACCCCATTTTAGGTAAGCCACCTTCTCCACACCCCACATCACCTATCGCAAATGCACTGAGATGCCATCTGAGGGAAGAATTAAGGAAAGAGAGAAAATTGGAAGGACAAACTGGTATAAAGTAAAGAGAGAATAATTAAATAAGAGCCAATAAATTTCATGGCAAAGATACACAATATCTAATCCAAATGAAAACTAAAAAATACATAATTTTCTTAATATTTTTTTAAAGTGTTCTTACAAATGGTTAAGGCAAAGCCCTCTGGTGCAGTAAAAAAATGGATATGAACAAGTAAATCATATGGAAATAAATGTTAATATTTAATAAGTATATGGAATATTTTCAATCTCATAAATAATTAAAATTTAATATGAAACAGGAATGAGATACATTATTTATCAAATTGACAAAAACTTAAAAAGATTGATGATACCATTTATGGTATCTGGTTCTGTTAAGTGTCTGAGGAAATAAGAGCTGTTATGACTATTTCAGAGGAGTTTACTACAACATTCTAAGAGACTAATTTGGCGATATGTGCCAAAACATAAAATGCATACCCATTGCTCTAGCAGTTGCAAATCAAGAATTTTTTTTCTGACGATGCAATTATACAAATGAACAAAGACTTAAGATTTCCACTGAAGCAATATTTATTATATTGAAAAGCTGGTGTCAGCTTAAATTTTAATAGGGGAATGATTTTAAAATTTGCAGTATATACATTCAGTGGAAGAGTATGAAGCTATTAAAAAGAATGAGGTAAAAATATGTGTATGGGAATCAAAAGATGCCAATATGTATTTTTATTAAAAAGAAAATTATAATACAATGTTAGTATATGCAATTAGTGTTGATTTGTTTTTCAGGCTAATATTTGCATTATATAACCTGGAAGAATACACAATATCTTTAAGACTGGTATTTATGGAGAGAATTTTTAAGGGAGTGGATAGGGGAGGATATTTTAACTTTCAACTTCATACATATGCAATCTATTTGTTTTACAAAACAGACTTTTATTAAAATAAAATATTAAAAATATTTCACTGAATTATTTTATATATCTAAGCAACATTTATCAATATTCACCTTGGATTTATTTTTAACTTTTGACATAATTCAGAACACATTTAAAAAATTTTGAAAGTTAAAGATATGTAAGGAAAGTTTTTAAAATGGTAATAAGGAAGTGGATCATGCCCTTTAGTTAAAAGTTAAAGATATTAAATTAAAATTTAATTTGTTGATTAAATTCATAAACAAATTACTACATAGTATATTGCTTGCTCAAGAATAAATATACCCATAGAGCAGAATTTGTTGTAGCCCCAAATAGGCTGTAGTTTTATAATGTTTGATGAAATTAGAGAAATTAAAATCAGTGAGAAAATAGTGGGTTATTCCATAAATGGTTTGGAAATCATGTTATTTATTGTAGGAAAAATGTGCCTAGACCCACAATTCATACTAGTTCCTCATGAATCAATAATAAATGTAGAAACAGATATGGCTCAAGCTGTTGTGCTCCTGCCTCCCACATGGGAGGTCCTGGGTTTGAATCAGAATCTCCTAAAGAAGACAAAACAAGCAACAAGCAGAAAACAAGAAAAACAGTGAGCAGACAATGAGCAAAAACAATGAGCAAAACAACAAGCAAACAGAGGAGGGAGCCATCTCGGGCTGGGGGGTGGGGGGAGAGGATATAAACCCAATCACAAGAAAACTCCCAAATTATATAAAACTTGTTTATCTGTCTGAAATCTGTATGGGAATAATGATTTTAGGAAATATACATAGGTAAATAAATAAGGAACAACTAAATAAGGGAGGAAGACAAACCTGCAAATATAGACTAGAAAATAGCACCAAGGACCACATTACATGGCAAAACTTGAAAAATAATTAAAGCTGTTCTAAGATGCAAACTTTTAGTCTTAAGCAAATTATTAAATATAAATGAATATAAATATATTAAACCTACAAAATATGGAAATCAATAAGTTTAGAAAAGAAAAAAATTATCGAATGTGTAGTTGAGTCTCTGAAGTCACAAGATTTGATGATTCAAATCAAGAGCAAAAGTCAAAAGCAAAATTTTTAATGGTAAAAGACTATTTCTAAAAATAAAAATATTTTACAAATCAATTCTAATGTTTTGACAATTAAAGTTGATTGTATTCAGGAAAACAAAAAATAACAAATATGATTCAAGAATAATCAGAGGGGAGTGGATATAGCTCAAGTGCCTGCTTCCCATATACTAGGTCCTGGATTCGATCCCCAGTACCTCCTAAAAACAAAACAAACAAACAAAAAGCAATTCTTATTGGGGAGCAGATGTAGCTCAGTGGTTGAGCATCTGTTTCCCATGAGTAAATTTATGTTAAATAAAACGAAAAGCTGTCAGAGGCCTAACTCCCACCAAAGGGTGCCTAGACTAGGTAATCAATTAATTCTGTTTTCTTTCTATTAAATAATAAATAAATCACACAATGTTATAATTGATTTCTGAGCATATAAGAAATGTAAAAGTTTTCTAGATTTATTTTAATGGCTACTATAACTACATTGTAAAAACCTAATGCATTTATTTATTTATTTATTCATTCATTCCAACAATATTTGCTTTAAGTCCTAATAGGTACCCTGAACTGGGAGAAATGAGAAAAAGTAAACAAGCGAAAAATCATGATAATTACTGTAGTAAGAGAGATGATGCCAAGCAAAATTAATGTAACAGAAGAAAGGATGGGGAATAATGATTAGATTTCTGACATATAAGGATTCATAATAGGTAAGACTTGGCAATTGATAGACAGCAGTGATGGAAAGAGGAGTAGGCAAGGTTCATCCCATCTCAGTGAACTTCTAATTTTTTTTCAGCATTTTTGTTTTTGTTTTTCTGACCCTCAGTTTCTCTTTTTTTTTTATTTTTTAATTTTTTATTTTTATTTTTTTTATTTTTTATTTTTTATTTATTTATTTATTTATTTTTTTATTATGGGTAAAAATCAAAATTCTCACAATACATACAAACATTTGCAAAATGATATATAAATATATATGCATATATGTGTATTTGCTTACAAAAATGTTATTTTTATATATATATATACACATATATTTTAAGAGGTGCTTAGATTACCCAAAATATTACACGGAACCCACTGGGATTCCCATGTTGCCCACCTCCCACACCTCCCACCACATCCCACACAAAGGGCCTCAGTTTCTCTTGATTTCAGAGGATAATTTTAAAGTTCCTTCAAAATATGCCTATTTGTTTACTATCTACTAAGGTAAGCAAATGGGCATTAACTTGAAAATACATTACCTGGGTGTGTATATAGTATCCACCATTGTTAGGTCTCTTGCTGGCATCATAGCTAGAATACATACCTCACAACTGAAGAATCTGCATGCAATTCATGGATCTTTACCTAACCAGCCCCAATGGCCTTACTGATGTCATTGTAGCCATGCAGTTTCTAGATGCCACTTTAAAGACCCTCAGTGATTACCACTGTCAGACAAGTATTACGTTAACACACACCAGACTGCAGATGAGAACATCTCCCATTTCAAAAGTGACATTACTTTAGTCCACTAAATGGATCAAACCCATTTTGATTTTCAGCTCTTAGAATACTGTTGTCTGAAATTATTTTCCAGCCACGTTTGATTCCTTAACATTTCTTCAACTGAGTCCATCTTCCGTCTTTCCCAACTAACTGTCACTAATCAACTTTTTCCACCAGTATTTCTCAACCAATATTTAAATTAGGGAGTGTTCTTACTTGCTGTCATAACACTGGGCATTATCCAGTCAGTTACTTCACTATTTTAATTTTCTATTACTTATTTTTTATGACTTAATAAACTGTAAACTTTATAAGGACAGAAATCTTGTCTACTTATGTTATTGTATCCCTAGAACAGTGCTTGGTACAGAGTATTGAATCAATACTTTTCGAATAAATTAGTGAACAGAAGTTCTTGGGACTTCACACTAATAACTTGGTCATTCAATGGTGTTTTGAATCCAGTTTACTCATGTACCCTACCCTATCATTCTCTTACTTCTCCCTCAATGCACCCTTAAGGCCTACCACAATAGCACAAGGTAGGCTCCTACATTTAGATTCTAGGAAATGCAAGATCTGGAATATCATGAAAATTGCTTTTCCTATTAAGTACCCCTAGACTAGATCAAGACTCCCACCAAACAATTCCAGGGAATTCTTAGCCACAACACACCAGTAAAAGATGATCTGGAAGGAACTGTACAGATAGATATGAGAAATTAGTAGCACCTTCCCCACTCAACTTCAACGTTTTAGATACAATATGTTCCTAGGCTTTGGCATTTCCATTCTTTATTCAGTCTTCGCAGGAGTCACTCATTCTGCCTTGTCTTTAATCTAATAGTACTATCCTTGTGTCTTTGATCATAGTCCCTTTGTATCTGAACACCATTTAGTCTTTAGCAGACATTCTTCTCCTGCCTTATTTACTAGTCTTTGATTGCTGAACATTTGTCTCTTCTCCCCTAACGCTAGGAATTCACTGCAATGGCACATCCACTCACAGTCTACCCCAGCACTCAGCTAAACACAGGAGAAGTATTTCAGTAATAACCTGATCACAACCGTGGAAATCCATACTTGCCCTTAGTTTTCTTTTTATGTTGAGTATATGCAGTTCTTCACTCTGCTTTTTCAGGGACAAGAATGTCCATGGTTGGCCCATGGGTCATAGTAGGACTGTGTTGACATCCATTCCAGAAGGCAACTGTTCTACTCCATTATGTTAATGTGCTCCTCATGGAGGTCGGTTGTGTTGGTATCTTAGTGCTTGGCCCCATCATCACAAAAGAACACAACACGCACTCACAAATGCACAGCCACATATAAACCTATGTGTGCACACTTAAGAGAACCTAAAAGGCTCATAGCAGACTTCAATCTCCAAGAGTCTGGTCTCAGCCTGGTATGGCCAGTCTTAAGTCTATCATAAGCAATTTATTCTGTAATTTTTCTTATATCCTTAAATTTAGAAATGTTGGTCCCCAGAAAGAGCAGGAAGTGTTTTCTGGGGATCACTGGGAGAGGCTTAGATTTCATCTCTTAATAGACATTCCCTGTTTATTTTATTCTTTAACCATCAGCATCTCCTGTAGTACCTGTACCCAAAGTTCCTTTTCTTGGAGCCTTCCCTCTCCCACCTCTGTATATGGTATGAATAAAGCAATTCTTGTATGTTTCTCTTATAAACTGTTAAAGGGCATTCCAGGTAGCTAAGAGAAAAATCAAAAGGCACACACTCACACACACACACAAGATCTCATCTCAGAATGCCCACTTTACTCTTTACTTCTTACTTCCTATTTCTTACTCATAACATCCTTTATTATATTCATTTTATATTCGTCATTGATTTATTTCCCAGTGGAGGTTTTAGGAATTAGGTGATATTACTTTGGGACAATTTCTTAAGAGGAGCATTGTTTGCTCCCACCGGACTCTACCTAATAAATATTTCATCTGAGCCAAGTTTTATTTTTTATACAATACCAGGACACTGAATATGACAACACAAATGAAGAACTACTTGTTCAAATGGTCAGGGAAATGCAAATGATGTGCAAATAAAAGTAAATAAAGCGTAAGGCTTGAGTTTTATTGGAGGTTGCTCTTTTCATTCAAAGCTTGCATGATTCTAAGGACAACTGAACCAGTGGAGAGTTTCAAGGTGCAGTGAAGTGACACAATCATATGTGCATTTTAAAATGCTCACTCCAGCTTTTATAGAGAGAGTAGACTAGATGAAGCAGGGCTGCAAGTCTTAAAAGATGACTTTGAAATACACTCATAGACAGATGAGAGATAAGGGCCCAGGCAAGCTCAATAGCCATAATAAAGGAAAGATGTCATGTACATATATCACTGTTATAACTCAAGTCCCATTCGACTCAAATATTGAGCAATTTTGTTGGAGGGTGATGGAGTAGATTTAAAGGAAAAGCCACAGGTTTCTGGCTTTGGAATTCACATTGGTGATTGCACTATTCTATAAAGGAAGATAGAAAAGGAAGAACAATTTTTGAGGGGAAGGTAGTAAGCCACCAGGTCAGTTTTGGTAACATTAAGTTTGAGGTTCTTTTGAACCATTTACATGAGTAGATATGCAGGTAGAAAATGGATAAAAAATTCAGAATTTGGAATCAGACAGACCTGGGCTTGGATCCTAGATATACTAATTTCTGTCATGTTTATAAGTCTGTTTCCTCATCTGTGAATTGAGTTAATTAATGTTCCCCATCTCACAATTAATTTTTGAAAATTAAATATGTCAATGTACACGTAAAATACATAGAAAATTTGGGCAAAGGATAGTGAAAAACTAAGTTTGGTCTTTTCTTGGAGCATGCAATTAAAGAAAATGGATACAAAAGATACCTATTTTAGGAGCAAATGAAGTCATAGCAAAGAAGTAAAGAAGCTGTAAACTCAGTCAGAGAAGGGAACTGGTGTTTAATATTGTTGAGTGATATAGGTCTGAGAATTTATAAAATCCAGGTATTCAGGGAAGACAAAGTAGAGAGTAGGTATGAGGTGGAAAAGAAGGAACTAATAGAATTAAGGTTTCCTTGAATCAGGGTAGTAGCAGAATTTGACAGGTAACAGAGATAAGATGGTAGATGGTATGGAAGTTTATTTAACAAAATGATATTATTCAAAATGATCAAATGTGATGAAAAATTAATGGTTTGGAAGCCTTCACATATTTAGATCTGTTTTTTGTCACTGAATTCCTCTGAAACAGGGTTTGGGAGAAATGACAGCCTCTACTGTAAGGAGCTGAAAAAGAAAGAACAACACAATAGAAGAGACATGACATAAAAAGAAAACAGATCATTTCTGTGAGGAGTTGATGATGGATAAATTAATTGGAGAAATAATTCTATTTGGTGCAGTGAAACACAGGAGGAGGAGAGTTGTTGATAATGTATACAATCTAGACTGAAAAAGTGAGAAGCAGTAAGCTTGATATGTTGTAGTAGAGAGGATTGTTAGCTACTTAAAGAAGGAGAGCAGGAGGCCTTGTCTCTAATTCAGAATTTGAGAAAAACATTGGTGTGTTGCATATTTGGAAATATCTAGAATGACTTCAAATGCCCTAAAATTAGCATTAGGAAACTTGTAAGCCTAGTCTTAGCTCTCTTCTGTCCTCCTCATCTTCTCCACACAAACAGTGAGAAACACTTAAACCCAAGAAAACCCTTGATTGTCTAAAAATGTAGAAGATTTTCATTCTCCCTTCTCCATCCTTCCTATTCATTGCACATGGTTAGGACCCTGGAATTTCAAATTAATGCAAGTTACAACTTTCTTATATATTTCTGTGTCATATAAAATTACACCAAATCAAGTTTACATAAAGTTCTTCTTCAGTGGCACTCCCCACTCATTTGTCAACTTCAAAGGGAAAAACTAGAACAAATTTATCTTGGATCTGCTTGGTCTTCACTCCATAAACAATAGGATTTATAGCAGGAGGGATGGCCACATAGAGGTTGGCAAATAGAACGAGCAAGTGTCGAGGGACACTGTGCCCAAAGTGATGAGCAAGGGTGGAGAAAAAGGCAGGTGTGTAAACATGAGGATAACACAGACATGGGAACCACAGGTACTAAGTGCTTTTTAAAAGGCAGGCACCCTGGGATGAGAGTTGAAAGACAGCATGGAGGATGAAGGTGTAGGATACAGCAATAAAGATGACATCTGAGATGACTGTCATGAGAGGCACAGAAAATCCATACCAAATGTTGATGGAGATGCTGGCAGAGGAAAGCCGAGCAATACCTATATGCTCACAGTATGTGTGTGGGATGACGTGTGTCCTGCAGAAGGGCAACCGTTTCAGCAGAAAAACATCTGGCAGGTTAACAGAGAAACTCCTTACAACAACGCTCATCACAAGCTTGATGATCACCTGCGGAGTCAGGATGGTGGTGTATCTCAAGGGGAAGAAGATAGCCACATAGGGATCAAATGCCATGGCCAATAGAATGGCTGAATCCACTACAAAGCTGAAGTGGAGGAAGAACATCTGGATAAGACAACCAGAGACTGTTATTTCCTGGGACCCAAGCCAGAGGTTATTGAGAAGTTTGGGCATTGTAGTAGTGGACAAGATGAGGTCAGTTGTGGCCAGCATAGAGAGGAAAAAAACATGGGCTCTTGGGGGTTCTGCTCAACTGCAATGAGGTACAGGAGGAGGCAATTCTCCACCACAGCCACAATATAGATGACACAAAAGGGAATCCCAATCCAGATGTGTAACTTCTCCAGACCAGGTATCCCAACAAGGATAAAAGACCTGAGGTTATAATAGCTCAAGTTATACGTGTCCTCTTCAATCTGGGATCCACTGGTTCTTGAGCCCCGAGGACAATGAAGATGTCAGAATGTACCAGGGAAACTAATTCCACTCTGGTTCTGAAGTTAGTTTGGGACTGTAACTGCCACATTCAGAGTTCCTCCATTAGAAGCATCTCCTATCCCCTGGATGAACTGGCACTTATAGAATTGAGTAGTTATTGCCTCTTCTCTTTACCATTGTTCCCATTTCATTTCTTTATATATTTACTAACGAGCTAAAGGGAATTGTTATTTTTGTAGGACAAAGGAGCTGACAATCAGCAATTTCATATTAAACGTAAATAAATGTGTTCCTTTCTTAATGCAGATTTATTTAGGATGGGCCCAGTTTCAAAAGGAAAAATAACAGCTTAGAGGAGGAGAAGAAGAGGGAAAAGGAGGAGTTGGAGGAGGTGGAGGAGGAGGAAGAGGAGGTGGAGGAAGACAAATAGAGATGGAGGGGGAATAGAATGAATGATAAAAAATATCCAATAAGTTGAATTGTGAGGAAATGGAATGATTGACTTATATGCAGTTATGTTTCAGATAATGGATTTAATAAAATAAACCAAAGAATCGGATAAAGCTGGAAAAATGATGAAGGGAAAAGAAAGGGCACATTCTAGATCTGTGGTGGTGCAAGAAGTTTTGTGACACAGGATTGGAATATGGTTTAGATTAGGATGCACACTTACTGGGATGTGAATATGAGAATGCATCTACTAGAAAACACACAGTGGCAGTGAGCAACATTCCCTGGCCTTAGACAGAGAACAGTGTGCTGAGAGATGACGTGTGACTTCATGGGCAAGGTCTAATCCTGGAGATTCTCTGTTCCCTAAGTAAAAGAAAGGCAGCTACCCATCAGTGAGTCTGGCAATGTCTTCATAACAAATATTAATCTTTGTCATTTGTCACTCGAGAAGTCAAGTTGAGAAGATTCTCACTTTCTGGAGATTAAATAAGGAATAATAAAGAAGATCCCTGACCTAATGTTTTCATTTTGGTCACTAGTGCTTGGACCCTGACTGTGGGAATCTTCAGCTTTGTCCTAAATTCAATCTGCCTTTGGAGGTGGCTTGGGAAATAAAAGTGCCCCATGAGTTCTAATTCAGTGTGTGTCATCTATTTTATGAAGTACCTTTGGAAAGAGAAGGAAAGGGAATCAGGCACACTGAAACCTGGGAGCACAGCATTGGAGAGGGCCAGCAGAAAATGGCCACCCTTTATACCAGTTTTGGAGAGACATGGTTCTTATCTTCCCCAATAAATATAAAATGTTTTTCAAAAAAGCCTTTAAGGAAAGTAAGTGAATTTTGTAGGCAGGTCATACTAGCTCTATATTATCACATTTGGCAGAGAGTAATAGTAATTGTGTGGACTTGGAAGGGGCTGGAACCATGTAGAATGTTGTGACATCTCTACCAGGACCCTAGTCAAAGCTTTAAACAATGAGCCTCCCTCACTCAGGGGACAGTTTTTTCATGGACAGATACCTTAATTAGTATAAGTGAACACATTACATCTGCCTTGGGGGAAATGTAACTTGTTCCCTCTGCCCAAACATAACCTCCCATATGAATGTATTTTCTAAGTTATAGCTCAAGGTCTAATACAGACTGAATGTCAACAGGCACTAGAAGTCAAGCTTAAAGGAATAATGTATAGCAACAGAGAGTCTTCATTATATCATCCCTAAAAAAAAGGCTACATTAAAAAGCAGGTAGACTGATAAAAACAAAACAAAACAAACCAGGTAAAGACCCAAAATGACTAAAATTTAGTCTAGTTTGCAGCTCAGTTTCTTAGAGCACAGATTAACTGCCTCCTGACAGGAAGCCCATTTCCCCAGGATTACAGGGGATATGTTAAAAGGTGAGAAAAATTACCACTAATTATTAACTGAAAGAGGGCTCAAAAGAAAATATCCAAACCAAGGTCTCCTGCTTTGGTCAAAACATACTCTGACCTCACTTCTATCCAAAGAGCCCTTCTTTCCTTCTATGTCAGCTGGTCTACCCTTTAAATCTCTCATCAGGGTCTTTCTCCTTATTATAGAACCATGGGTGTCAGAAGGATCCCTTCCTCTTATGATTATGTCCCTCAAGGCACAGCCTCCACTTGGACCCTGAGTAAACCCAAGGCAAGTGTGGCAGTTTGATGTAATTATGAATTCCAAAAATATAATTGAATCATGCTTGTAAACTGATCTGTTAATCTGGGCATGATTAGGTTAGGATTAGGGCATTGAGCCCCACCTCTTGGTGGG
>JAKSZT010027162.1:4678-20844 GCA_026826555.1 Tolypeutes matacus | reverse complement strand
TTTTTTTTTTTAACTTTATTTTGTACCTTTAATAATTGAAAACATAAGCGTTTAAAAACTAAAAAGTAAACACAGATGAATAAATATATACATTTCTCAATTAAATGTAATGGGTACATGTAAATTTTTTTGTTGTTTTGTTTTTTGCTTGCTTTTTTTTTGTGAATCAAACAATTTATTACACAATATATTTGGTTCATAGTAATGCATTCATACAGTATTTGTCCTTTTGTGTCTGGCTTGTTTCACTCAACATAATGTTCTCCAGGTTCATCCATGTTGCCATATACTTTATGACTTCATTTCTTCTTACAGCTGCATAATATTCCATCGTGTGAATAGACCACAGTTTGTTTATCCATTCATCTGTTGATGCACACCTGGGTTGTTTCCAACTTTTGGCAATGGTGAATAATGTGGCTATGAACATCGGTGTGCAGATGTCTGTTGGTGTCACTGCTCTCAGTTCTTCTGGGTATATACCCAGTAGTGGTATTGCAGGGTCACATGGCAAGTCTATATTCAACTTCTTTAGGAACTGCCAAACAGTCCTCCATAGCGGTTGTAACATCCTGCATTCCCACCAAGTGTGAAGAAGTGTTCCTATCTCTCCACATCCTCTCCAACACTTGTAGTTCTCTGTCTTTTTATTTTTTTATTTTTTTATTTTTTATTATTTTTTTAAATTTTACCGGGAGGTCCCGGGGATCGAACCCAGGTCCCTCCATATGGCAGACGGACGCCCAACCATTTGAGCCACATCCGCCCCCTCTATCTTTTTAATAGTGGCCATTCTGATAGGTGTGAAATGATATCTCATTGTAGTTTTGATTTGCATTTCCCTAATCATGAGTGATGTTGAGCATTTTTTCATGTGTTTTTTTGCCATTTGTATTTCTTCTTCGGAGAAATGTCTATTCAAGTCTTTGGCCCATTTTTTAATTGGGTCATTAGTCTTTTTATTGTTGAGTTGTAACATTTCTTTATATATCCTGGATATTAAACCCTTATCAAATATGTGATTTCCAAATATTTTTTCACTTTGAGTTGGCTGCCTTTTCACCCTTCTGACAAATTCCTGTGAGGTGCAAAAGTGTTTAATTTTGAGGAGGTACCATTTGTCTTTTGTCGCACGTGCTTTGGGTGTGAGGTCCAAGAAACCACCACCTAGTACAAGGTCTTGAAGATGTTTCCCTACATTTTCTTCCAGTAGTTTTATGGTCCTGGCTTTTATATTTAGATCTTTGATCGATTTTCAGTTGATTTTTGTATAGGGGGTGAGATAGGGGTCCTCTTTCATTCTTTTGGTTATAGATATCCAGTTCTCCCAACACCATTTGTTGAAGAGACTGTTTTTTCCCATCAGCGTGGGCTTGGTAGGTTTGTCAAAAACCAGTTGAAAAGGGTCGGATGTGGCTCAACTGGTTGGGCGTCCGTCTCCCATATGGAGGGATCCGGGTTCGAACCCGGGACCTCCCGGTAAAAAAAAAAAAAAAAAAAAAAACAGTTGAAAAAAATAAAAAATAAAAAAACAAAAACAAAAAAAAAACCAGTTGACTGTATAGGTGAGGGTTTATTTCTGGATTCTCAATTCTATTCCATTGATCGATGTGTCTATCTTAATGCCTGTACCATGCTGTTTTGACCACTGTAGCTTTGTAATATGTTTCAAGGTCAGGCAGCGAAATTCCTCCCACATTGCTCTTCTTTTTTAGAATACTTTTGGCTATTCGGGTGCACTTACCCTTCCAGATGAATTTGGTAATTGCCTTCTCTAATTCTGTAAAGTAAGCTGTTGGGATTTTGATTGGTATTGCATTGAATCTACAAATCAGTTTGGGCAAGATTGACATCTTCACGATATTTATTCTTCCAATCCATGAACACGGAATGTCTTTCCATTTGTTTAGGTCTTTTTAAATTTCTTTTAGCATTGTTTTATAGTTTTCTGCATATAGGTCCTGTACTTCCTTGGTCAAATTAACTCCTAGGTATTTGAGTCTTTTTGTTGCTATTGAAAATGGAATTTTATTCCTGATTTCCTCCTCAGATTGTTCAGTACTAGTGTACAAAAACATTACTGGCTTTTGCGTGTTGATCTTCTATCCTGCCACTTTGCTGAACTCATTTATTAGTTCAAGTAGCTTTGTTGTGGATACTTCAGGATTTTCTAAATACAGGATCATGTCATCCGCAAACAGTGAGAGTTTTACTTCCTCTTTTCCTATTTGGACGCCTTTAATTTTTTTGTCTTGTCTAAATGTCCTAGCTAGAACTTCTAGTACAATGTTGAATAACAATGGTGACAGTGGGCATCCTTGTCTTGTTCCTGATCTTAGGGGGAAAGCTTTCAACCTTTCCCCATTGAGTATGATGTTGGCTGTGGGTTTTTCATATATGCCTTTTATCATATTGAGGAATTTTCCTTTTATCCCTATCTTTTGAAGTATTTTTATGAAAAAGGATGTTGGATTTTGTTGAATGCCTTTTCTGCATCTATTGAGATGATCATGTGGTTTTTCCTTCAATTTGTTAATGTGGTGTATTACACTGATTGATTTTCTTATGTTGAACCAGCCTTGCATGCCAGGAATAAATCCCACTTGGTCATGATGTATAAGTCTTTTGATATGCTGTTGGATTTGATTTGCAAGTATTTTGTTGAGAATTTTTTCATCTATGTTCATGAGAGAGATTGGTCTGTAATTTTCTTTTCTTGTGGAATCTTTATCTGGCTTTGGTATTAGGGTGATGTTGGTTTCATAAAATGTGTTGGGTAATTTTCCCTCCTCTTCAATTTTTTGGAAGAGTTTAAACAGGATTGGTGTTAATTCTTTTAGAAATGCTTGGTAGAATTCACCTGTGAAGCCATCTGGTCCTGGACTTTTCTTTGCTGGGAGATTTTTTTATGATGGATTCAATCTCCTTAATTGTGATTGGTTTGTTAAGTTCTTGTATTTCTTGTTGTGTCAGTGTAGGTTGGTTGTGCGTTTCTAGAAATTTGTCCATTTCACCCAGGTTGTCTAGTTTGTTGGCATATAGTTTCTCATAATATCCTCTTATGATTCTTTTTGTTTCTGTGAGGTCATTTGTAATTTCCCCCCTTTCATTTCTGATTGTATTTATTTGCATCTTCTCTCTTTTTTTCTTTGTTAGTCTAGCGAGGGGTTTGTCAATTTTATTGATCTTCTCAAAGAACCAGCTTTTGGTTTTGTTGATTTTCTCTATTGCTTTTTTGTTCTCATTTTCATTTATTTCCGCTCTAATCTTTATTATTTCTTTCCTTCTTTTTGCTTTGGGATTGGTTTGCTGTTCTTTCTCTGGTTTCTCAAGTTGTTCATTTAAAGCTTCGAGTTTAGCTCTTTCTTGTTTCTTAATATAGGCATTTAGGGCTATAAATTTCCCTCTCAGTACTGCCTTTGCTGTATCCCATAAGTTTTGATATGTTGTGTTCTCATTTTCATTTGTCTCAATATATTTAATGATTTCACTTGCAATTTTTTCTTTGACTCACTGAATATTTAGGAGTGTGTTGTTCAGTCTCCACACATTTGCAAATTTCCTTTTTTCCTGTCTGTTATTGATTTCTAGTTTCATTCCATTATGATCTGAGGAAGTGCTTTGTATAATTTCAATCTTTTTATATTTATTGAGAGCTGTATTGTGACCTAAGCTGTGGTCTATCCTGGAGAAAGATCCACGGGCACTTGAGAAGAATGTATAATCCGCTGAATTTGGATGCAGTGTTCTGTATATGTCTGTTAGGTCTAACTTGTTTATCATATTGTTCAAGTTCTCGGTTTCCTTGTTGATCTTCTGTCTAGTTGTTCTATGTAATGATGTGAGAGGGGTGTTGAAGTCCCCGACGATCATGGTAGAAATGTCTATTTCTCCCTTCAGTTTTACCAGAGTTTGTCTCATATATTTTGGGGCACCCTGGTTAGGTGCGTAGATATTTATGACTGTTATATCTTCCTGGAGGATCGTCCCTTTTATTAATATATAATGGCCTTCGGCATCTCTTACCACTTTTTTGCATTTGAAGTCTGTTTTGTCTGATATCAGTATAGCTACCCCTGCTCTTTTCTGTTTACTATTCCCATGGAGTATCTTTTTCCAACCTTTTACTTTCAGCCGGCTTGTATCCTTGTGTCTGAGGTGAGTTTCTTGTAAGCAGCATATGGATGGCTCATGTTTTTTTTATCCATTCTGTCAGCCTATATCTTTTGATTGGGGAATTTAATCCATTCACATTCAATGATATTACTGAAAATGCACTATTTATTTCCTCTATTTTATTCTTTGGTTTTCATATGTCATCTTATTTTTGTCTTTCTTTTTAGTCTTTTGGTTATCCTTTCTGCTTTTCTTTCTTCTATACTCTCCTCCAAGCCTCTCTCTCCTGTCTTTTTCTTTCAGGTTCTAAGGCTTCCTTTAATATTTCCTGCAAAGGTGGATTCTTTTTTGCAAACTCTCTTAGTTTCTGTTTGTTTGTGAATACTTTATATTCACCTTCATATTTGAAGGACAGTTTTGCTGGATAAAGAATTCTCGGCTGGCAGTTTTTCTCTTTCAGTTTCCTAATTGTATCATATCACTGTCTTCTCGCCTCCATGGATTCTGAAGAGAAATCTGCACAAAGTCTTACTGGACATCCCTTGTGCGTGATCGTTTGCTTCTCTCTTGCTGCTCTGAGAATTTTCTCTTTATCTTTTACATTTGATATTCTCAATAATATGTGTCTTGGCGTAAGTCTATTTGGATTTATTCTTATTGGGGTACGGTGTGCTTCTTGGACATGTAAGTTCATTTCTTTCATGAGAGTTGGGAAATTTTCAGCTATTATTTCCTCAAATACTCTTTCTGCCCCTTTTCCTTTCTCTTCTCCTTCTGGAACTCCCATGACATGTATGTTCTTGCGTTTTGTGTTGTCATTCAACTCTCTGTGCCCCTGCTCAATTTTTTCCATTCTTTTCTCTCTCTGTTCTTTTCTCTGTTCAATTTTAGCAGCTCTGTCTTCAGTATCACTTATTCTTTCTTCTATCATTTCGAGTCTGCTGTTGTATGCTTCACATGTATTTTTTACTTCACCTATTGTGTCTTTCATTCCCATGAACTCCGTTACTTTTCTGTTCAGTGTTTCAAATTCTTTGCGTTTGCTCAATGACTTCTTTTTTTTTTTTTTTTTTAAAGATTTTATTTATTTATTCATTTATCCCCCCCGTGCTGCTTGTGCTCGCTGGGTCAGCTAACCACGGCGTGCGGGCGGGCTTGCCTTCACCAGGAGGCCCCGGGAACCGTCCCGGGGCCTCCCATATGGTAAACGGGAGCCCTACTGATTGAGCTACAGCCGCTTCCCTCAATGATTTCTTTATGTCATTTATCTCTTTAACTATATTTTCTTTCATCTCATTAATTTGATTTTGGAAATTTGTGCTCATCTCACTGATTAGTTCTCTCAAATTCTGCAACTCTTCTGGGACATTGCTGTCTTCCTTTTTTTGGACCATGTCTTCTATTTTCTTTTTTTTTTTTTTTTTTTAAAGATTTTATTTATTTATTCATTTATCTCCCCCTTGCTGCTTGTGCTCGCTGGGTCAGCCAACCACGCCGCGCGGGCAGGCCCGCCCTCACCAGGAGGCCCCGGGAACCGAACCCGGGGCCTTCCACATGGTAAACGGGAGCCCCACTGATTGAGCCACAGCCGCTTCCCCTTCTATTTTCTTAGTATGGCTCGTAATTTTTTGCTGGTGCTTAGGCATCTGGTTAGTTTGTATTTTACTTAGATGCTTTATCTCTTTCAGTTTTATGGTGTTTTAGTGGCAGGAGGCTGTGAGTTACCACAGCTCTTTGATTTTTGGCTCAACCTTGATTGTTAGGATTGTTCTGCTGGTTGCTCAAACCTGGGCACTGGACCCAGTAATTCGTTGTAGAGTCGTTTCCTAGGGCCTTGGGCAAGGAGGCCAGGAAAAGCCTCTTATTTATTAATTTTCTTATGTGCACTTCCTTGGTCTGCCAGGAGATGGCGCTTGTTGGCTGCTCTCAATTCAATGCCTGGTCAGAGCGTATTTGTTGTGACACAGACCAGATCAATGTGATAGAGCTTCCTGTCTGGGGGCTAGGAGCCCTGTGATTCAAACTTTCTGAGACCATTCTCCAGACTTCTCTCTTAGCGCCCCCCTTTTCCCAGGAAATATTTCCACTCCCTTCTGAATCCTCAACAATCAGTCCCTGTTAGTAGAGGAGGAGATTGGGAGGTTTGTATATCTTTAGCCCCTTGCAAGCTCCAAGGCAAAGAATGGCGCAGCCCCACCCAGCCTGGAAGGGCTCTCTGGACAGGGCAGACCAAACATGGGAGTCCAAAGCAGGGTCAGCCCCAGGCTCTCTCTCCCCTCTCCAGTGGAGTCCTCAACAATTAGTCCAGGTTAGAAGAGAGGGAGGTTGGGAGGGTCGGATTTTTCCAGTCCTTTCTAGGCTCTCAGGGCAAACCGCTGTGTGGAAGGGTCTGTGGGGCTCTGCAGCCCAAATTTCAGGTCAGAACCTGAGTCAGCCTAAGGCTGTGTCCCTCTCTCTCCCCTTTCCGGGAGTGGCAGATCCCTGAAGCCCCCTTTGTGTGTGGTTGCAGGCCCAGAGGCCCAAGAATTCTGAAGAGTGTGGGGGAGGGTGCCGGCAGCAGCAGAAGCTGCTACTTGCAACTCAGGGTTCTGTTGTCACGACTTCCCTCTTCTGTCCCTGTCTCCTCTGCGTGGTGTGCAGCCTTCACCTGCTGTCCTAATCCCTAGAAGATCTTTTTCGGGGCTGTTTCTGCTTGTCCTCTAGCTATTTTTCTGGAGAAGAGATTCCCATCTTCCCGGAAGTCCTGCAGTGAATTTTTAAAATTTCTGTTATTGTATGTTTCAGTTTCATAATTTCCTTTTTTTTTTTTTTTTTTTGAGGTACCAGGGCCACAGAATAAACCTGAGGACCTCATAAGTGGGAAGCCACTGAGCCACACTGACTCCCTTGCATTGTTCTTTTCATTTGTTTGCTTGTTTTTTTTTTTTTTAGGAGGCACCAGATCTCCCATTGGGAAGCAGGCGCTCAACCACTTGAGCCACATCTGCTCCCCAATTTCCATTTTTAGTAACTTCAGTTTCTTTGCTGAGATTTTCTGTTTTTTTTTTTTCATTTGTTTGAAGAGAATTTATAATTGATTGTTGAAGCATGTTTATGATGGCTACTTTAAAATCCTTTTCAGATAATCCCAATATCTGATTCGTCTCACTGATGGTGGCAGCTGGTTGTCTTTCCTCATTGAAATTGTGATTTTCTTGGTTCTTGGTATGATAGGTGATTTTTGGTAGTAATTTAGAAATTACGTTAGGGTACTCTGGGTTTTATTGAATTATTTTATTTTAGCAGGCAGTCACCCTCTTTAAGTTTAGCATTTAGGACCTAGTCTAGTTTTATGGGCTGTGGTTCCAATGACAACTAAGTTTGCAGTGCCTTACAGTGTTTGGTTCATCTATGCCTCTGGGGCTCCCACTGGTTGCTGCTAGTGCTGCCTGAGGGAATGGAAGAGAGGAGTCTCAGGCCCATGGGCATGAAGAGGCACTGTAGTGGGATGTCTCTGCCTGTGGGAAACAGATAGCTTCCTGGCTGGGTGCTTAATGTAGTGGGATTCCCCTATCAGCTGCCCTAGGGACTTTGGTTGGGGGAGGAAGAGTATTAGGCCTATAGGGTTAAAGAGGCTTTCAGAGCCAGGCCACTTGTGTCTGTCTGGGCCACTCTTGTTAGTTTCCCTCTCCTGCCCCAGTGTCTTTGTGTAGGAGAGAGGAGTCTCAGGACCATAGGTTCAAAGAGATTTCCTGGAGTGAGGAGCCACTTGTGGCTGGCTCCTTCTTGCTGGTTCCACCCACCCATACAGGTAACTCCCAGTAGGGCAGGAAGTCTCAGTTCCATGGGGATAAAGAAGCTTCCTTGGACCAGGCTGCTTTTTGTGGCTGGGTCCCTCTTGCTGGTTCTACCTCCTTGCTTTGGTATCTTTTGGCAGCGGGGAGGAGTCTCAGGTCTGGTGGGGAAAGAGAATGCATACCCCAGCTGCATATTGTTGGTGGGGATCATGATGGATTCTCCTTTCTGTTGGTGTTGGGCTCACCTGATATTGTTAGAGGCACTCCCATTCAATCTTGGAAAAGAATGAACATAGCTGGTTTTACTTCTGTAACTATGTTGTGTGTTAAGAAATGCTAGGTCTGTGCTGCCTTCTTCTGTTGGGTGGGGAGATATAAGACATCCTCCTGTTATTTTGTTCCTCCAGTCCTGGGATCCCCAACCAGTTTGCCTTCTTCTTATCACCTTTCAGAATCTTTGGTTGCTTTTTTGCATTATTTCCATGGAATATAGTTGTGCTGAGAGGTGAGGAGCAGGGAGAAATAGGACTATGCCATCTTGTCCCATCAGGTAATTCTGACCATTAGCACAGTGTAGGTCAAAACAGTCAAGCAGTCCCAACTAGTAACGACCCCGTACTCTCGCGCACCGGAAGGCAGCCACCGACACCTGTTTCCACCTTTCCCTGAACACCCAACCACAAGACAAGCAAACATCCTGCCTCTCTAGGAATGACATTCTGAAACAGGCCCCCGATCTTCCTCATACATCCTCCCCTAACCCCCCCCCCCCTTAGCCAGCCCCAAGCTAAGCAGTACATTTCCATGTCCAAGAATATATAAAGCCTCCCTTTGCTGAACAGGGCGGGCTGAAGTCTTTACTGCAGACCCTCTCCATGCCAGTAAACTGCTGCTAGCTACAACCTTGGTCTGTCTCCGACCCTCATTGAACTGGGTATCCGACACATAGTAGTTAAGAAACAGGGTGTAGATCCTTGGATTCATGTTCCCTGGCTGGAAAGATGCAGGATTTTGCCTTCTGACAATTGGACTGCCATTAAGGATTCTCAAATTCCTCTAGAAGCAAATAATATGGGAAGAAAGACAGCTACCCCGAGACCATAAGATTTAGTAGATGACAGGCAAAGTCAGTAGCTTCCACTCCAAACCTCACCTTGCCTCTCTTGTTTTGCTTTTTGAATCTTTGGCTTATTGTAGTCATTCTGTTCTTTCTGCTCTGCCCATTTACTGTAATGTAAAGATGGAACAAATTTCTTTGCTTATCTTTTTTCAAGGTTTATGAGGTTTTTTTTTTTTTTTTATGGGTCTGTTATTAATAGTGGGTTACAAATGACTTGTTCAGTAGCCAGTCCCCAGGAAAAAATCCATTTGCTATGGATCCTGTTTCGCTTTGGGGGCTAGTCATCTTCCATTATTCCCCATTCCATGGCCAGAACATTTAGAAAACCTTTTCAGAGTCAAGACTGTGGGGAAAAAAAAGACTTAATGACTTTTTTGCAAGTTAATATAATTGTAGATAAACACCAGCCTAATATACTTCATGATAAAATCTAGAAAAGGAGGAAGTATTCAGGGAGACTAGATCCAATCCTGAGGCCTTTGGTTGACCTGAGCATATGCAAGAGAAGTTACATTTAGGTTTCTGTGCTGGAAGGAAAATTGAACTGGTGACGCCCAACCTAATCCAGGCTGCCTGCCTCTCCTCGAGCTTTCTTAGTTTAGCTCAGAAGTAACTCCTTATTTACCAGATAACCCCAGGGTGCAGGGCTTAAGATGGCAACAAATTCTTTGACATTGCTTACGTCAAGAGGTAGGGTGTATGGCCTCTTTCCTTGAATCAGGGTGATCTTTCTAATAGGTTTGATTTGTAGAATACGTCAAAATAATGTGTACTGAGAGATAAGGTTGTAAACCAATAAACAACTGTTGACTTTAGGAAATCCTTTTAAATCAATTTATCTGGACAGTTTTCTGGATGGGTTCTCTCATCAGGATAATAGATTGCTCTTCTGGGAAAACAGCTTGCTTATCAAAGAACAGTTTCACTTCTTTTAAGACATACTTTAGGGAAGCTGCTGTGGCTCAATCAGTAGGGTTCCCCTTTACCATATGGGAGGCCCCGGGTTCGGTTCCCAGGGCCTGCTGGTGAAGGCAAGCCCGCCCGCAGGGTGTGGTTAGCTGACCCAGCGAGCACAAGCAGCAAGGGGGGGATAAATGAATAAATAAAGAAAATCTTTAAAAAAAAAAAAAAAAAAAAAGACATACTTTAAGACTCTTGCCTTCTTGTCTTCACCAATCCTAAGATATTGAAATTTGCCATTCCCAGTTAATTCCCTGTCTTGAAAAACCTTTGAGATACTTGAGGCCAGATGCCACACCTATAAATTTCCTTTCCTCGCTCCCTTCTTCTAAGGCACTATTAAGATTGTCAAGTTGATGTTGTCCACTACTGGAGCAAATCTAGTAGGTTAGCTTTGCTTGACCACAGGTTTTCTGATAGTTTTTTTTTTTTTAATAGGAAGTACTGGGGATTGAACACAGGACCTTGTACATGCAAAACAGGTGCTCAACCACTGAGCTACACATGCTCCCTCTGATAGTCTTTTTTTTTTTTTTTTTAAGATTTTTTTTTTTTTTTTTATTCATTTATCCCCCCCCTTGCTGCTTGTGCTCGCTGTGTCAGCCAACCGCGCCGCGCGGGCGGGCCTGCCTTCACCAGGAGGCCCCGGGAACCGGGCCCGGGGCCTCCCATATGGTAAACGGGAGCCCTACTGATTGAGCCACAGCCGCTTCCCCCTCTGATAGTCTTTTAAGGATCTTATAGTCTACAAGGTAAGCATTATTTTGTGAAACATGTGTGTGTCTGATTATACTGGGAACTGAGTAAAATGTATTGGCAATTGTGGGTGGTGATGAAAAATGTTTGAAAGCCATTGGCTTATTGGTGTCTCACACTACTAGAACGTAAGCTGATTGGTGCAGAAATTTTGTCTTTCTTGCATTCTGTACTATCCTCAATGTTTTGAACAGTTTCTGGAATATAATTATTTGTTGACTGATAGGGTATATGAAAAAAAAACGAATGAAAGAATGATTGATTGAAAGAAGGAAAGAGAAAGAAAATGACAGGGAGAGAAGAACGGGAAAAGTGACAGATTAACAGATGAATGGATAAACCAAATGTGGAACATACATATAATAGAATATTATTCAGCTATAAAAAGGAATCTACAACATGGATGAATCTTGATGACATCTTGTTGAGTGAAATAAGCCAGATACAAAGAGACTCATATTGTATGATTTCACTTATGTGAAATAACTAGAATATGCAAATTCAGAGACAGAAAGTAGATTACAGGTTACCAGGTGGGGTGTGTGTGTGTATGTGTATGTGTGAAGGTGGGAAATGGGAAATCAATGCCTAACTGTTCCACAGTTTCTTTTTGGGGTGATGAGTAAGTTTTGGTAATGGATAGTGCAATGTTGTGCATGTAAATAATACCACTGAAAGTGGTTAACAGGGGAAATACATGTTACCACAATAAAAATGTAAAAAAAGTGACTATGTAATGCTACTCACTATGAAACCACGTAATAAGCCATGTGTTTACAACTTTTTCTTTCCCTATTATTAAACTATTTTTTTGCTTAAAAAAGAAGTGACAGGAATCCCTATATTTTTTGTGTAACATTTATGTACTCTAAGTATCTTTTGAAAAATAAAAAAAATTAAAAGAAGGGAAAGGAAAAAGTAAGAAAAAGAAGAGCAAGAAAAGGTGGTGTTCCGTCACAATGGCAGGGCCCGATGGGTCTCCGATGCAGTCCAGGCAGGACTTAGGGGGCCGAGTGGGGCGGGGCTTGCTAGGCTAATGGGCTCCCCGCGCAGGGCAAGATGGGAGTTCTGAGGCTGGAGGAAGGAGTGTCAGTATCTGCTGCCGGGTACTGTGGTGGCAGCACTGCTAGCGGCGTGGTGAGTGTCCCCGCCAATGTCGGGCAGGAGGGTCCGGGCCTCCACCGCAGCCCCCATGCTCCTCAACGACGTAATGAATGGAACCTGGGGAGGCTGGGGCCTTGGTGGGTTGGGCGTGTGCCCGGAACTGGGGTTTTCCTGCTCCTCGGCGGCCTCAGTTTCCCCAACTGCGACGCTGGCGAGTAGCGCTGGAGACGCCGGTCCTGGAACCCGGAAGGCTCCAGCAGCTACTTAGGGTCCGTCCTACTTCCTTTAACAGCTTCCTGGTCAGCCGGTCCCGGGCTGCCCCCTTGACTTCCCGCCTTGACGTGTCCTCAAGATCTGCGGCAGGTCAGTGCCATCTGGATGAGACCCCCTCGGCCGTAGTCCCTTTACCTTCTTGGGAGAACTCCTCTTGCTAACCTGCCCTGGCTTCCCATTCATTCTTTCCTCCAGTATTTATCGAGGCAGCAAATTTGGCAGTTGCAACAGCTATGGAGTCAGACCTAGGTGTGAATGTGGGCGGACCACTGACGAGCTGTGTGACCCTGGGCAAGTTACTTTTTTTCTCTGTGCCTCGGTTTTCTTATCCCTAAAATAGGAATGATAACAGACCTTACTTTATAGGATCTTTTTATGATGGTTAAATGAAATAACATGGATAAAAGGCTTAGAGCAGGCAAGAGAGCCTCCTGTTGAACCATTACCCACATTCTCTGCTTTCCTACCTGTAACCACAGTTGTAATTTTGCCTCTGTGATTACTTAATTACTGTTTTGGCTGATTAATGTTTGATGACTTATTTTTCCCCAGGGGGGCAGGACATTGTTGTTTGCTCATTCTGTATCTCAGCCCCTACCATGTTGTCTGAGTGGAGGAGTGTGAAGCTTGGGTGAGCAAGATGGTTCTGCCCTCATTCTGAGAGAGGTATTGGAACAAGTAGAACAGAGTTGCTCGTTGCTTATTTGGGAGTTCAGTGTCTGTGGAATATCATTCAAAGTCAATATTAGCCTTGATGGGAAGCGGCTGTGGCTCAATCAGTGGGGCTCCCGTTTACCATATGGGGGGCCCCGGGTTCGGTTCCCGGGGCCTCCTGGTGGGGGCGGGCCCGCCCGCACGGCGTGGTTGGCTGACCCAGCGAGCACAAGCAGCAAGGGGGGGATAAATGAATAAATAAATAAAAAAAATCTTTAAAAAAAAAAAAAAAAAATAAATATATATATATATATATATATTAGCCTTGAAAGATTTGGATTCTTGAAAGTCCCAAACTGAAATTTACTATTATAATTATTTGCTTCTGTTTGTATTTCATCCTTGACCCAGTCTCAGGGGCAGTGGAGGCCAATATCTGTTTTGCAAGGTAGATGGCCCCTGACTATGTGGCTCTCTCAAAATGGAGGAATGAGAGCAGACAGGCATCCACTTAAAATTCAGCATTGGCTTTCTAATGCTGCCCTTGGTTAGTGTTAAGAATACACTGGAATCCTGGGCTAGAACTAGCTTCTAGAATCTTGCCAGCTCCTGTGACGGGCTGAACCTGTTCCTAGTTGCATTCCAGGAATTGCAGATTTAGCTCATTCAGTTTAAGGAAATTGTCTGGAAAAGCACCACCCGGGCAAAGTTGGGCCTCACTCTTGCACCAGAAGTCTAACTTCATTATTATTATTTTTTTAAACAGTTTTATTGATTATATACCATAAAATTCACTTGTTTTTTTTTTTAAAGATTTTATTTATTTATTCATTTATCCCCCCCTTGCTGCCTGTGCTCGCCGGGTCAGCCAACCACGCCATGCGGGCGGGCCTACCCTCACCAGGAGGCCCCGGGAACCGAACCCGGGGCCTCCCACATGGTAAACGGGAGCCCCACTGATTGAGCCACAGCCGCTTCCCAGAATTCATTTGTTTTAAGTGTACCATTTAATGATTTTTAGTAAATTTACAGTTGTGCAAACTTGTTAGGCCCAGGGCTCCTGCCCTGCCCTCCCCCTCCATCCCTTCCCTCCCCTTCTTCCTGCAGGTGTGCATTCCTCATTGATACTAAACCATAGCTTCTGCCTTTGCTCAGTTCCCTACCGAAACATTCGAGCCAATATGATTTATCTCGCCCTGACCTTAAAACTGCAAAGCTAGCACAAACCATCACAAACTAGCCCCTTTGTAGTCTAGCCCCAGAACAAGTTATGAGAACTCTCCCCTCTCCCGTTGCTGCTGCTGTCTGTTTCAGACACAGCCCACCTGCTATAGCTCATTAAAGGCTTTGTTTATATGGACTCTGACTCCCGGCCTGATGTCTAAAGTGCCTCTCTTCCTCGGCTTCCCTCCGAACCTAACACAAACTATCACCACAATTAATTTTTTTTTTTTTTTTAAAGATTTTATTTATTTATTCATTTATCCCCCCCTTGCTGCTTGTGCTCGCTGGGTCAGCCAACCACGCCGTGCGGGCGGGCCTGCCTTCACCAGGAGGCCCCGGGAACCGAACCCGGGGCCTCCCATATGGCAAACGGGAGCCCTACTGATTGAGCCACAGCCGCTTCCCTCACCACAATTAATTTTAGAGCATTTCCATCACTCTACAAAGACCTCCTGTGCCTGTTTGCAGTCACTACCCATTCCTGCCTGCAGCTCCAGGCAACCACTGATCTACCCTCTGTTTCTATGAATTTGCCTTTTTCTGGATGTTTCATATAAATGGAATAATATAAAATGTATGCTTTTGTGACTGACTTCACTTTAGCATGCTTTTGACACTCATCCATGTTGTAGCATGCATCAGTACTTCATTCCTTTTTTTTTTTTTGACTAATATTTCTTTTTTTTTTTTAACTTTATTTTGTACCTTTAATAATTGAAAACATAAGCGTTTAAAAACTAAAAAGTAAACACAGATGAATAAATATATACATTTCTCAATTAAATGTAATGGGTACATGTAAATTTTTTTGTTGTTTTGTTTTTTGCTTGCTTTTTTTTTGTGAATCAAACAATTTATTACACAATATATTTGGTTCATAGTAATGCATTCATACAGTATTTGTCCTTTTGTGTCTGGCTTGTTTCACTCAACATAATGTTCTCCAGGTTCATCCATGTTGCCATATACTTTATGACTTCATTTCTTCTTACAGCTGCATAATATTCCATCGTGTGAATAGACCACAGTTTGTTTATCCATTCATCTGTTGATGCACACCTGGGTTGTTTCCAACTTTTGGCAATGGTGAATAATGTGGCTATGAACATCGGTGTGCAGATGTCTGTTGGTGTCACTGCTCTCAGTTCTTCTGGGTATATACCCAGTAGTGGTATTGCAGGGTCACATGGCAAGTCTATATTCAACTTCTTTAGGAACTGCCAAACAGTCCTCCATAGCGGTTGTAACATCCTGCATTCCCACCAAGTGTGAAGAAGTGTTCCTATCTCTCCACATCCTCTCCAACACTTGTAGTTCTCTGTCTTTTTATTTTTTTATTTTTTTATTTTTTATTATTTTTTTAAATTTTACCGGGAGGTCCCGGGGATCGAACCCAGGTCCCTCCATATGGCAGACGGACGCCCAACCATTTGAGCCACATCCGCCCCCTCTATCTTTTTAATAGTGGCCATTCTGATAGGTGTGAAATGATATCTCATTGTAGTTTTGATTTGCATTTCCCTAATCATGAGTGATGTTGAGCATTTTTTCATGTGTTTTTTTGCCATTTGTATTTCTTCTTCGGAGAAATGTCTATTCAAGTCTTTGGCCCATTTTTTAATTGGGTCATTAGTCTTTTTATTGTTGAGTTGTAACATTTCTTTATATATCCTGGATATTAAACCCTTATCAAATATGTGATTTCCAAATATTTTTTCACTTTGAGTTGGCTGCCTTTTCACCCTTCTGACAAATTCCTGTGAGGTGCAAAAGTGTTTAATTTTGAGGAGGTACCATTTGTCTTTTGTCGCACGTGCTTTGGGTGTGAGGTCCAAGAAACCACCACCTAGTACAAGGTCTTGAAGATGTTTCCCTACATTTTCTTCCAGTAGTTTTATGGTCCTGGCTTTTATATTTAGATCTTTGATCGATTTTCAGTTGATTTTTGTATAGGGGGTGAGATAGGGGTCCTCTTTCATTCTTTTGGTTATAGATATCCAGTTCTCCCAACACCATTTGTTGAAGAGACTGTTTTTTCCCATCAGCGTGGGCTTGGTAGGTTTGTCAAAAACCAGTTGAAAAGGGTCGGATGTGGCTCAACTGGTTGGGCGTCCGTCTCCCATATGGAGGGATCCGGGTTCGAACCCGGGACCTCCCGGTAAAAAAAAAAAAAAAAAAAAAAA